>JAJIBD010024929.1:0-259906 GCA_021461705.1 Cryptotis parvus | reverse complement strand
GATCAATCATCAACTGTATATGTGTGTGTGTGCACGCGTGTGTGGTGGCCATCAATTGTTTGCAGTTGTTCTGTCTGTGTGAAACGTTAAAGTGCTAAATGAAACCAATTTGAAATCAATAGCAAATTGTTGAGCTAGGGATAGGCAATGTGTTCCAAACTGAGTGTTGAACAGGAGAAATTGACATGTTCACCTAAATCTTATGGTAAAAAGTTAAAAGGTCTAATTGTAAACCTTTTATGCCCTGATCCCTGAAATTCTCTCTGCTCCCAAACTTGTGCTGTTTAAAAGGGTGGAGCTAGAGCTAGAGTCAAGCAAAAAGATAAAAACTTTGTAAGATAGTGCAGAGCTTCACCTCATAAGTTTTGTTAAATTCTAATGAGAAATTATTATTAGGCCGTTTTTTGAAAATTAACTAAGGTACAAGAACTGTTGCAATTAAATCAAAAGGTCTTAGTTTCATGAAAATTGCAGGTTCAAATGTTTCTTTATGTTGGTACATATTCGCTTTATTTCTGCAATAGGGTAATCACCTCAGCCCTGATAAATCTGGTAGAATTCCAGAGTGAAGTTCTTGCTGGAGAAAAAAATGGTGAATCTCTTTTAACACTAAGGAGCTAAGAATGTTCGCTTAAATTTTGTGGTTTCTAAACATGAAAATTAAAAGAACTGTAAAAAGTAAATGACAGCGATCAGTTTTTCTTTTCAGACTTGCTTTTAGTCTGCCCGGGTATATGTGCTATTATTGAGATAGTCTTAATACATGTGAGCTTTGCCAACAGAACAACCAGTCTTTACCTTTTGAAAGTCTTAGTTATTCACAAGTGTGAAATCTTTATTGTTACTAGGTAGTAATCTTTTGGGTATTTTAACTTTGCATTGTTTTAGATCCCAAAACTGGAATTCTGAAAATAAAATTTTAAATGTTTTCTGGATAATTTCTAATATGAAGTGAACCTTGCCAAGCATACCTCAAAAGAACTTTGTGAGGTGTCAGCCTCTTGAATATGTATGGAACTGATTTAATGTTTTAAAGTAGTTTTTTGCTATGCTAGATGAAATAATAATTAGCAACCTGTTTTTTTTTTTCCAAATTTGGGAGATTAATTTGTATTGAGCTCTGTAGCAAAATAAGGAAGCATACCTTTAGGGTGTAACTATAAGAAGTCTAGATAATGCATTTTAAGTAACAGAAAGATAATGAATGGATGTCTGTGGGAAAAGAAAGGAATTTGTTAAAGTGAGAGACTTGTTTTTACTAGGGAAAGTTACAGGACAGAATGAATCTAAAGAAATGTGTAGAAGGTTGGAGAATGTTGAGTAAAACAAACTATGAAACTCTTTTTCTGAAGAATTGTTCTAGTGCCTTTTTGGTAAAATCTATGGAAAAGACATTAGACAAACGGTATGGACTCCTGTTACAGTGCTCCTAAAAATTAGTAATTAGGTTTTGACATGAAATTAAATAAGTTAGGATACTGTTAAACTGTATGCTCTATTTCAACAGGACTTTATGCTTCTTTTAAGCAGTTCCAACAGCAAATTGGTGTATTGCACTTCGCTGTAAGTAAAATGTAATATATGCTTTTCTCTCTTTACACCTTCAGTATGTTTTTAATGGTTTACGGCACTGTGTTGGTTTGCATAAACTCAAACAAAATATTTCCTCTCTGTAATAGGGCTTAGTCCTCTTGCGGACAGGAAAGGCAGTATGGGACCCCAAGGCCCTCTTCCAGGGAAAATAGGAAGTCAAGTGATTGGTCTAAATGACAAAAGCATGTAGTTAACAGGTACAGCTGCAAGTACCTACAAACCTCAGGGGAGACCCTAGAGGCAGGCCGGCTGAAGAAAGAACCGAAAATCATCTCTGCTGCGAAGAACAAGGAATCTGCCAGTCTGTGGTGACTGTACAACTGCCCCTGGGCCATGCAACAAGGACAGCTGCTGCAGGAGGAAATGGCTTCAGCCCCAAAGAGGGATCTTGTCACGCTCTGCTCAACCCAGTGGAAGAGGCCACGAGGTAAGCCGTAGCTCATCATGGAACCTGATCTTCCTGGCCAAGCCTGAGTAGCCCTGACGTAACAGGTAGAGACATTAAAATACCATGATTGGTGTTGGCCTGCTCTGTCTCAGCCACTTCAGGACTTAGTAGTAACGGGTACCCTAAGTGGAGAGTTCTCGAGTCTTGCTGTGTTTATGCAAAAGAACCAGTCACGTTTATTAAGTCATTTGACAAAATTTAAAAAGTAAAGGTGGAGAGAAAACCATATTTCTAAACTTTTGTAAAGATCAGATTCTAAATCTACAGAAAGGTAATTAAATAAATGTATCCAAATAGGCTTGATTTAAAGGTAACCCCATGGCTAATCCAGTTGCTTAAGTTTGCTAATAGGCCAAGGGTTTTCAAGTTAGCATCCAAATTGGTTGGATGTTTATTCTTAGTTCTATACAGAGTCATTTAAAAATTCTAAGATTCATAAGAATTTTAAAAGTTTTTAATTCTTAAGCCATAGCGTACCAATACCATCCAGTAACATTAGGAAATAACAATTGTCCATGGAAAGGGACAAACAGGGCAGTTTAGAGTAACTCAGAACTTGTGTTTTATGTGTCATAAATCTTAAGAATCGACAGTTTGACTTTGTGCAAAAAATTCAGATGATCAGCATATAGTCATCTATTGGTTCTAACACATTCAGTGAGAGAGGCAAGGCTTTTCTATGTTGTACAAAAAGCCAGAAAGGTGACTTGGTGTTTCTATAAAAAATCTGGACACAAAATGTTTGCTTCCATTTTGTGTTACCTAATACTGTGTTTTCTAAAACAGCAAAGTATTCTCCCGCCCTCACTAGGGCAAAGAGGGACTTTACTCCTCCAGGGCCTAATCATTTCTAAGTAATGTTCTTAGCCTAATCGATCTGATCTTTCTTGCAGATAATAATAACTTGAGAAAATCTGATCCATTCATTGCATTGCATGGGACCCATTTGAGATTTCACTCCTTGGACAGGCAGGGTCTACAGTCCCTTTGTCAGCATGAAGCAGCTCCAGAAGATGGACCTTCACCCATTTTCCCTTAAAAATATAAGGCGGTGAAATCTCATAAAGAAATATGATGTGGATAAATTGACAGGAAAGGGCCCGTGGCAAAGAAGCAACCTAGTCTAGGAAAATTGGTGCTTCTACGCAGACCACTCTGGGATAGTGAAGGAAGCGAGAGAAAGTGGTTGGAGTCTTGGTTCGCGCAGTCCCTGACTAACTACCTTGCTTTCAGCCCTGGCCGGGCCCCTCATCATATTCTTATTAATTCTGACAGTTGGGCCTTGCCTTCAAAGGCTACTTTGCGTTCATCAGAGACCGGTGGGTGAAGTCAAGTTGTTAGTACTCAGGCAACAGCATCAGGCCCTACGGAGTAAAGGGCTCTAATGGTGCCTAGGATTAGAGAACCCCCATAAGAAAAAGGGGGAAAAAGAATGGCCCCTTGCCCACAGAACACAAAGACAGGAACCAGAGGTAACTGATAAAATGCAGGTAACTGATAAAATGATGGCTCAACTGAAAGTAACTGATAAAATGATAGTTCGACAAGAGCACAGCAGGAAGGGCCTTAAGCAAATAATTCCGGGGAGGGCTACAAGGCAAACATTCCGGAGAGGTCGCGCTCTGATGTCCCCCTCTGTATTTTGTACGATCGATACCTGACTGGTGGGTAATGGTTACCTGGTGCAGAGGATTGGCTGCCTGGTGCCGCTGAACCTTGATGTATTTTCAAACCTATTGATAGTTATGCGCGGGCTTTTCTGTAGCGCGGGAATTGGTCCGCAAAGATCGCTCCCTGGAAGGGCCGGCTCTTAGCCACTGACCGTTTGGGGTCACGCTTATGAGCCCGAGTATACTCGCTTATTAATAAAACCCTTGCTTTTGCATAGGACTTGGTCTCAGAGTTTTCCTGGTAGGTGCGGCGCTCCGGCTCCCATCATTCACCCCATTGGTGGCCAACCCTTACAGAGTCAAGTTGTTAGTACCAGGCAACAGCATCAGGTTCTGGAAGTAAAGATCTGTAATGGTCTCTAGGATTAGAGAACCCCCATAAGAAAAGGGGGAAATAAAAGGATGGCCCCTCACCCACAGAACACAAAGACAGGAACCAGAGGTAGCTGGTAAAATGCCAGGGTAACTAATGATGGCTCAACTGATAATTGATAAAATGATGGCCTGATAAGAGCACAGCAGGAAGGGCCTTAAGCAAATAATTCCAGGGAGGGCTATAAGGCAAACATTCCCGAGAGGTTGCGTATGATGTCCCCCTCTGTATTTGGTATGATACCTGACTGGGCCCATGCCGCGCCAAATATGGAAAGAAGTAGAAGGTACATCAAATTGGTGGGTGATGGTTACCTGGTGCAGAGTGATTGGCTGACCTGGGTCAGCACAAGAACCTTGATGTAATATTTTTAAACCTATTGGTTAGTTATGCGCGGGCTTTTCTGTAGCGCGGAATTATTCCTTAAAGATCGTCCCTGGAAGCCTCAAGCCACTGACTGCTTGGGTCACTTATAGACCGAGTATACTCGTAATCAATAAAAACCCTTGCTTTTGCATAGACTTGGTCTTCTCAGAGTTTTCCTTGGTAGGTGCGGCTTTCCGAGGCTCCCATCAGTCACCCCATCGGTGGCCAACCTTACCCACTTAGCTTTCAATCCCATCTTCTGTGTAGATTGAATCTCCCATCCTTTCTCTTCCATTGTGTGGATATTGCATTGTAATACTGTACTACGCAATATTGTAATAATATTGTAATATTGGCGTTGTCCTGCTCCTGGACTTTCTCCCACTCGCACTGGATGCTGGGATTTGTGAGGGCACAAATCGTGGCTCTTGTGTTTTCTTTTGCATTCTAGTGCCTCTCACACGGTGCTCGGCATAAGACTTCAACAAATGTACTTTGTTTTCAAATCAGTGAGTTAATAAATACCAAGAATTCCCCACATTTTATCTATTTTAATGTTACTCTGAGTTTGTATGCTCTTTTTAATGGTTTTCTTCAAAGCATTTTCACTGAGGAGTTATCTTGATTGTTATGAACATTTCTATGAAAGAATAAGAAAATCCACTGGGCAAACTACGTAGGTCGTCTTTGCGATGTTACATGGCTAGCAGGCAAGGATGTGAGACTGAAAATCAAGCTTTCCTTTTCAGACCTGGAATCTCGCGCCATTAAAGCACCATCAAGGAAGGAAGGTAGCTGAGGAGCACTTGTACAAAAGACATTGAATATGCAAATTAAAAACGAAAACACAAATACATTTTATTTTAGGTTGACAGGAACTTTGCTCATTGAATATGGGCATAAATAGCAAAATCTGGCATGTTAACTAAATGCTTCACGCTGAGGAAAAAGCTTGTCACCTTTGCCTCTACACCAGGGCTGTTAACATTTCATCATGATTCTCATTAAGATTTAGGTGTTCAATAAATGTCTGTTATTAAATTATCTGTAGGCATGTCTATTTCAGGGAACCTTTTTCATGCTTTCCTTTACAAAATTTTTTTAAGAAAAGGTTAATCTCGGGACAGATGAAGTGAGTGGATCCATTCAGTTCAAAGTGCAATCCCGACCAAGTACACTCGCTCATTTCCAACATTTGGAAAACACCCTACTGTCAAATGCTGTTTCGGGGTGTTCAACTGTAAATAATCGAGAACTTTCCATTATTTCACAGTAACATACCCATTTGAAGTCAGTCATTTTTAACCTAATAAAAAGGACTGATATGAAAAAAAACAATCACGTATTTCTAAGCGTTCTTATACCGAAAGCTCCAGGCGAGGCCCCTGTTCGGGGGCTAGTATCAGTCTCCCCCACGAACACACTGATGTAAACCCGCTTTGCAAATTAGTCTGTGCGGGGCACTTTCTCCCTCTGGGGGGGGGATGTGGGATGAAGACAGAAAGGCGAGGGCAGACCAGCAGATATCCGTGCTACCTAAGGGGGCTCTCTCCTTCCCATTCCCTACAGGATTCCAGAAAGCAGGAAGTCCGTGTCAAGTTCTGCACTCCATTGGATGGCCTGTCTGCGGCCGTTAAAAAAAGGAATCACCATTAGGCCCCCAAACTTCCAGTGCACACATATTAGGGCTGCCAGTTGCAAGTGACGAGCAGGGAGAAGCGTGGTCAAGAGACACTTCAGCCCTCCCGAAAGGCCGGTGGGCAGCTACAGGCGGCGGCGCACTCGGGCTAAAGTCTCGGCCCGGGCACCTCAGAGCCAGGACGCGCATTCCGAGGGCCCGGGGCTCCAAACCCGAGCCTCGCGGCGCCCGGCGGCCGCGCGGCCGACTAGTGCAGCGCGCCTCGCGGGCCGTCACGTGGGGAGCGCCCGCGCAAAGCGGGTTAAAAGTCACGACCGCGGAGCCCCCGGCGAGCTCCTGTCTGCTCGGGCGTTCTCCGTCTGCCCTGAAGCCGTCCAGTCAGGAGGCTATTCTTTTGTTCTCCAACTCCCGACCCCTCACACCGGGCGCAGAGAACGGAACCGCCTAACCTAGTGTCGACAAGGCGCGCGAAACCGCGTCTTTCAACGGACAATGAAGCCCAAGCACGCAGCCTTTTCTTGTCGCTCGGGCGGAGATGGGCGCGAGGGAGGAGGGGGGAAGGGGTAGAACGGTTGGACTTGGCCCCGCCCGGCTCGCGCCCTTATTGAGGGCGCCTAAGCTCTGGGCCCGCCTCACAACGGACCTGTCGCATTGTGACAGGTGGAAGGGCCAGTTCCTGCTGGCTTGGGGGGGAGTCAAGCGTAGCCTGCGCTCCGCCGGGCTCCAGGGGCTCCTCCTCCTGGCGGGGCGGGCGTAGGGGGTGTGGGGGAATGTCATTGCTGCTGCGAGCCGTGGTGCCGCCTCCGTCTGCTCCTTCTTGTGGCGCCCCTCGCCCGTCGGCTTTCGCCTCTGCCGCAGCTGCACTGGGGATACGGATGGCTAGTGGGGCGCCAGGCCATCCGAGTTGAGAGAGCGGCGGTCGCCGCTGCTGAGGCGGAGACTCCCCGCTGCCGCCTCCTCCACCCTGTCCCCCGCCTCGCGGCGCTGAGGGGCGGGAGCGCGCGGCGCTCTTCCCTCCTCCTCCTTTTTCTTCCTCCCTCCTCCTCCTCCTCCAGGTCCCCGCCCAGCACCCCTCACTCCAGGCGGCGGCGGCGGCGGCGGCGGCGGCGAGGGCGAGGAGCGAGACCCGCCGCCGGGGGCACAACATGGCGGACCCTCGGCCCCCGGAGAGCAAGCACAAGTCGTCCCCTCAACTCGTCCCCGTGGAGCGGCCTCATGGCTCTGGGGAACAGCCGACACGGCCACCACGGGCCCGGGGGCCCAGTGCGCGCACAAGGCGGCGGGCGGCGTAGCGGCGCCGAACGGCCCGCCGGGGCTGTCCGGGGTGGTCGCAGCCGGCCGGCTGGCAGTCGCTGCTCTCCTCACCATCCTCTTCCTGGCCTGGCTGGCCGGCTTCAGCTCGCGCCTCTTCGCCGTCATCCGCTCGAAAGCATCATCCACGAGTTCGACCCGTGGTGAGTGCCGCGCCGCGCGCCCCTCCCCGCCCCGCGCCTCGGGCGCGCCCCGGCCCGGGGGACAAGTTGTTGCCCCGAGCCGGCCGCGGGCGTCGGGGACCCCGCCTGGGAGCCCGGGCCCCTCAGGGGGACGCCCGGCCACCCCCCGGCCGGAGGAATGGGGGGCGCACAGCCCCTCGGCCAGCGGCGCGCGGGTGGCGCGGTCCAGAAGCCGCCACTCTGGTTGGCGGGGTTGCCCCGCGGGCCGATTCGGGCCGACCCCAGCCAAACCCCCAGCGTCCCAGCTCGCGGCTGGCGCCAGGGTTTAGGTCTGCAGGCGGGCTAGACGCGGCCCGGGGTGCCCGCCGTGGGCGGGCGCGCGGGTTCCCAGCCCGCGTTTGGACGGCTTGCCCCCGCGCGCTCTCTGCGCAGCTCGAAGCCCGGATGGGGGTGGGGTGCAGGGTGAGGCCGGGAGGGGATCGCGAGGGAAACCAGGTTCTGGAAAAGTGGTGGCGGGGGGCGGTCTGTTCGGAAGCGGGCCTCGGGGCGCCCGGTGCCTCCCTGGCCCCACACTTCTTGGGGCTCGCGGCTCCGAGCGGGTGCGGACCCTGCGGGCTCAGGGCTGTCACCCGCCGCGCGCTCGCTTCGCGGCTCGCAGGTCGGGATCGGTCTCCGGAGACGGGGTGAAGTGGGGCGCATGCCGAGGTTGTTTGCGTGAGCCCTGCACTGTCGGCGCGAAGTTGCGCTAGGGGTCCTGACTCCCCAAGCCCCGGCCGCTGGCGGCGTCTCCCGCGTGGTCCGTGGGCTGCAGGGTCGCCGCCTTTTCTTCTCCCCCGCCCAGCCCCAGTTCGGTGGCCGCATCCGCGCGCAGGTCTTGGAGGGGCTCGTTCGCTTGGACCCCTCGTCCCTTCTTGTCGGCACCAACTAGGTTTCAGAGCCTTGATCTCTTTGCGGGAGAAGTGGGGACGTCTCAGAATCCCCCGAATTCCGATAGTGATCAGTATTTCAGGGGCGAGTTACCCTCATATCCGGAATGCTGGCTTGAAGTTAAGACCAGCTTGGTTGAGCAGCATCTCAACAGCAGAGGGGCTCGTGCTCCTGGAGAATTCCGTTTCCGCCACGCAGCTGACGATTGTGACAGTTTTCAGTGAACTTGTCTCATTTTAGAGGTTCTGATTTTTAGCACTTTTAAAAAGTAGCTGCTGTGTCATTGGGAATTGCTGTGGGAAATTAGTTACTTTAAAGCCTTACTAACGCCATGCATGTTTCTTAATCTTTGTTTTGAAACACCTAAGCAAATTAGATAAAAGTGATATTGGAACCAGGAAGTGAAAACTACTAATAAAAACTGAAAGATGTGCAAAAGGGAGTTGATTTTTCAATAGCTGATTTGGTGAGCATTGCTGACCAAATATTAATGGTTAAAAAAATCCAAACGAAGACCAATTACAGCTTAACAATATAATAGACTAAATGAAGGTCCTGATAAAATGTCACAACTCGGTGATGATATATGACTTTCTGTTTTCCTTATTTTGTAGTTAGGTTACAAAATCTGCACCAGCCCATTCAGATCACTACTAACGTGATTATGAAAAGTCCGTCAGGTTGCTGCACCAAGTTCCTTTTTTTTTTTCAGCATGGTAAAGAATTAAATTTTGGTTTCCTCTATTTCAAGAACATGTTTATAGAGCATGCCTTTTAAACTGCCTGAAAATTTGCCCTGCTTCTGTTTCCTACGTATAAAAACATTTTTGAAATGTTACCCTTTAGCTAAATGTATACTATTTAATTTTACTCATGTGTTTGTAAGTAAAGGGAGCTTTGCCAGTGGCAGTCTAGTGGCTGAGTGTAGTTTCAGACAAAACTGTTGTCTGCACACTTTCACCCTTTTGTTCCTACCTTTTGAAGATTTCGGATGGTTAGACAACCTGACTGTTCTTGGGTCTGGGCTTGGATCGCCATTGGCAGTGCTCAGGGCGCTCCCAGCTGGGTGCTATGAGGGTCACTCCTGGTGGTGCTCAGGGTGCCCGAGATGTAATAGTGCCTTCCGTATGCAAAGCGTGTGCTCTGGCTCAAGGAACACATGTATTAGTCTTACAGTGCAGACTTGTTGAAAAACTCAAAAGGGATTTAAGTGTAGATTGCCTAGGTAACGTTTTAGATTTTTAAAGCAGTTTTTCTTCAGAGTTAATAGCGCTAACACTTTGGGCTGCACTCTAACACTCTAGTATTATACTGAAGTTTCTCTGATGACGAGTTTAACCTGTAGCTATCACCCGAAGCTTTCAGTGTCCCTCTTTGGCTCTTAATGTCTTTGTTTATTTGGGTCTTCCATCGATTTTGTTTTGTGTCTCTGCTATTCACTTCATTTTTCAAGTGCTTAGTGAAGTTTCCTTTATCTGATTGTGAGCTATTTCTATACATTTAACAGGCTGCTTACATTGTGTAAGACTCGAGCTTCCTAGGGTGCTTCTCTGACACAGCAAGTCATACTTGATTTTGTATTTGTCGCCCAAGTGCTTTTCTGGATTTTGTCAGTTGTTGTACCAGGTAGTATATGATGCTGAATAGTACGTATTAAGTTTGAAGTATTCCTGACCCCTTTTAGACTTAACATATTTTTCTTAACATTCTCTTTCCTCCTTTATCAGTTGGGTTAATCAGACATGAGGAAGCAGTTTGAGAGTCTGCTAGACTGTGGAACACTTGGTTTTTATCTCGTGCAAATGGTTTTTTTTTTTTTTAACTTATTCTTGTTGTCACTACTTTTACAGTATATTAAGCAAGTGCGCAATGCCTTTCTTTTTTTTTTTTTTTTTTTTTTTGTTTTTTTGGGTCACTCGGGGATGCTCAGGGGTTACTCCTGGCTTTGAACTCAGGAATTCCTCCTGGCAGCGCGGGGGACCATATAGGATGCCAAGGATCGAACCTGGGTCTGCTGTGTGCAAGGCAAATGCCCTACCTGCTGTGTGCTATCCCTCGGCCCCAAGCTAGTGCCTTTCCTATGATCATTATCTTGTTCAGTTGTGGTAGCTTTTCCACAGAGGTCACTAAAAGACCCTATATAAGAGAGAGCTGTCCTTTCCCCCTGCCCACAGGTTTTAGTGTGTTTTCCTAGAGCTGTAGAGAGAATTCTCTCCTAATTCTCTTTTGACTATAGAGAGAATTTTCCTAATTTTTTTTTGGATGAAATTTACTATAAAAAGGGCAACCATGCCTTTTGTGTGATACAGAGCTGCAGTAGAGTCGAAACAATGCTTCCCCACCCCCCCCAGCTATGGTATTACTAGGTTCATTAGTAGAAATTGGTCTTCAAAGGAGTAAGCCTTTGGAACATCTGTGTAACTTGGGGAGGCTCCTATACTTTGAGGCTTCCATGTTTTTCTTCACTTTGCAGATAAAACCAAAATTACTCTTGACCTCAGTTCTGAGGAAAACAAAATGGGTAACAACACCAGTTTTAGGCTTTAGACTTTTCAAAATTCTCTTGTGGAATCATTAGAAACAGCAGTCCAGCTATACTTCAGGACAAATGTACAGCTATTAATTCATTGTGGGTTTTTTGTTTGTTAGTTTGCTTGGCTTTGGGGCCACACCCAGTGATGCTCAGGGGTTATTCCTGGCTCTGCATTTAGGAAATCACTCCTGGCTGTAATCATGAGACCACATGTGGTGCCAGGTCAGCTGGGAACCAAACCCAGGTCAGCCACGTGCAAGTGCCTTACCTTGCAGTACTCGGCAGCCTTGTTATTTAAATCATTTGTAGCTTGCTCTTGAGATCCTTCTACAGTTATAAAAACACCAAGGGAAGAAGTGCAGGTGCCTTGTTTCACTGGACTGGATGATGAGATCGCATCTGCTCCCATTTCCTTAAGTGTGTTACCTCCTCAAGGTGGCAATCATACTTAGGTTTACTGAGGTTTGTAGGTCCCAGGGTAGCTAGGATCTGTCCGCAGACAGTCGGAACTTCCTCTTTTCCTTCAGGATTGTATTTTGAGACAAAGAAACTTTTGATGTCATACCCTTACAGGAGTTGTTTGCATTAAAATAAAACAAAGTTGGTAGTACACCAAAACATTAAAAACTCAGATAGGGGTTTGCATTAGAGGTGCTGATCCACTTGTATAAATAGGGTTACTCACTGGACTTTGATTTTTATGTTCTCATAAGTTTTGAGTGGTCTGAATATGAGACAATGTTGAAAGGTTTCTTCATTGTAATATGATATATTCTTAATTCTCTCAGAAATAATAGTAAGATATTGAGAGAGGAAAGCAATTTTCTCATAATTTTTTCTTTTAAAAACGCACTAGTATTATTGAGATAATACTAGTTAGTAAATTTTCAAATGTATGGACAAGTTGGAAAGATTTTTTTTATAGTGAATACTATTCAATACCTAGATTCTAGTAGTTTATGTTTTTGCTTTGCTCTCTGTCAATACTGCTCTTAAGTCTTGATTGTAGTCACAGCAGTATGAAATGTTTTTTGTTTGAGGCCATAGCCAAGTGGTGCTCAGGCATTCCCGGCTCTCCTCAGGGTCACATTTGGTGCTTGGGGGACAACTGCTATGCCAGCATCAAACCAGGGTCAGCCACATGCAAGGTGCACAACCTTTTATGGTTTTATCTCTCTAACTTGGTGAACATCTTTGCATCTCAACTCCTAAGTGAAGAGGGAATCTCTTATTTCTGGAAAGAGATAGCATTAGATTTGGAAGGGGCGCCGCTGGTGAACTCAGGGGCTGTTTGTTCCCTTGCTGAGCTTAAGGAACCCTATATGATGCCAAGATCAACAGGGGTCAGTTGTATACAAGACTAGGTGCCTTACCCCTGTACATCTCTCTCTGGCCTGGGTAGCTGGATAGCATTTATTTTCTATAATACGGGACATAATGAAAAAATACTGTTTTATATAATCTTTAAATGGGGTGCACCTTAGATTCAGTCTAGGTAGTCAATGATTGCCTCAAGTCTATTACATTACTTTGCTGAATCTCCCTTATGAGAAATTGAGATAGAAAGTTGCTACAGTACTATGCAAATCCTAAATTCCCCTCTTCCCTTATCATTGCTGTTCCGCACATCTGGCCAGGGCTGTGGCACTTTTGGTTACGGTGCTGGGGAGGGAGTCTTGTTGCGCTCTAGTTGTGCACACGGTACCTGACTGCAGTGTGCTGGGTGAACTGTTATCTGGGTTTCTACCACCACGGGAACCCAGATAACAGACCTACTAGAGCCACACTCTCTGTGGTTCTAACTTTGTGTAGCTGTGCTACAAATTGAACTCATGACCTCACACTTGAGAGAAGGCATTTAGTGCTTTGCGCCACTAAATGAGATCCCTGGATCTCCTCAATACTTTTGAATCATGTGAGGTTAAGTGTTGAAAGAGGTAGGAACAATTGCCACTAGAGCTATTTCTAGATAAATATTTAGGGCATGTTTTATTTCAGGTAAGTACAGGTAATGGCTTTTGTAGACATGCTGAGAAATTGAACTGCTATTTATGATTTTAATTTTTTAAATTAGGAATATCTCTGCATAAGTTGCTAAATGCCTTTATGTGATCAAGTTTACAGATAATCAAACTTCTGATGACATAGTGGTATAGTAAATTGACCATATCATCTCTGACCTTTATTCTTTTATTTCTGTGCTACTCAGTATTGCAGGATAACTTTAGTATGTATTCTAGATGGTACCAGATGAAATTTGATGCTAAATCTTAGAATTAAGGGGATAAGACAACATTTTTTATTTCTCTAGATAAAAGATCCTTCAGTAGTTCTTCAGGGATTGAATAGTATTGGTTTACTTGCTTACAGAATCCATGTCATTTTTTCTGTATTATCTTGCTGCCGAATCAGGTTTAAATGAAAGTGTCCTTTATTTGGCTTGTTTTTTTAATCAGTTGCCCCTATTTAAATTTTAGTCTATTGTCCCGATCAAATGCTTGGGCACGGTCCCTGCTCTTAGCTGAGTTCCTCAATTGTAGATGATAGCAAATTACTTTGTTTTGATATTGGGGAAATAGAAGAGTTGGTGATTTGAAGTTTTTTAGCTGGCATGGTAGGGGATTTGAATTTTAAGGAAATAGTATTCCATTCAGAGATAGGGATTTTAAGGGAATAGCACGAGAGAAACATGATTGACTTAAGTGACTGGTTATTATTTAGATTTATTTTATCTAAAAAGTTACTGTAAAACTTTCTGTAAAAGTTTTATAGTAATGAGATTGAAAATATTAAGTAAGTTATTCCAGTTAAGGGAGTGCTGTGATGTAGGCTAACCTTTCAGGGTAGACTCAAAATTCAAATTTCTTTTTTAATTGAATCATCATGAGATACATAGTTACAAAGTTGATCCTAATTGGGTTTCAGTGATACAGTGTTCCAACACCCTGCCATTCACCAGTGTACATTTCCCACCACAATGCCAGTTGTGGGGGGAGCACCCCCACACACACACACACACATTCTCTTTCTGTCTCTGTCTCTCCCTCTCTCCTCCCCCACTTTTGGCATATGGTTTGCAATACCATATGCACCGAAAGTTATGTTTTAGCACTCAGTTCTTCTCTCAGAACTGTCTTTTCCACCAATCATTATCTAGTGGCCCCTTCTCTGTCCTAACTTCCCTCCCTCTCAATCTACAGAACTTTTTGTTTGTCTTTCTATAGAGTAGTAGATTTACTAACTGTTTTCAGACACTTAGATCTTGGGAGGCAATATAGTAGTCATTAGTTTTTATAAACCACACCCAGTGGTGCTCGGGCTTATTCCTTTTTCTGTACCTAGGGATTACTCCTTGGCATTGTTCTGGCAACCATATGTGGTGTCAGGGATCAAACGGGCAGAGCAGGCCTTGCATGTTCTCTCTCTGGCTCCTGCAGTGTAATGTTCTTCAGTGATATCTAGCTGCCTCTTATACTGTCATTTACATGTTTGGTCTTCATGCTTCCTAAGGGATAGCTCCCCCAAGCCTTCTAATTTCCATACTGCTGGAAGGATTCAAGTTGGCTTGTATATTAATGAAAGTAACTCGTGAAACACTTGAGACTTGGGCTAGTTTCCCAGGGAAAACAGTGACTATAGGTTGGAAATCCCATTTCTCCCAGACTTCTCGGGAAGGATGGTGGTGGGGGTGGGCTACAAAAGAACCAGAAACATCCAAGGCACGGAAGAATAGGAGGCTGTGGACAGGAATCTCCTTTATTCGGTGGTGGAACCTACATGTGGGCACTTGGCAGAACTCACACTGTCCACTTTAATGGGGTGCAGTTTATTGTCCCTAAATGACATGAGGCGTCCGGGAGGGAAGGTGGGTTCTAGCCCTGGCCCACCATCCCATAGAGCCTCGCAAGAGCTAGAGGAACCCCCGCAGTATGAGGGCAGCCATTTTCAACATTCAGACTCCATAGCCGTCAGAGCTCCACCCAAGAGAAAAGCTCATTTCTCCAGGTTCATCAGTAAATGCACGAACCGAGACCTACTACAGAGTATCCCACCCGCACGGCAGAGCCTGGCAAGCTACCCGTGCCGATTTGATATGCCAAAAACCAATGACAATAATAGACCTCATTCCCATGACCTAAATGAATGGTTTGAGGCTCTCTCATGTTCCTGAGCGAGCACATGCCCTTGGGCTCTACTTGCATGCGACAGGACATATGCAGATGTTACTGGTGCCCGCTGGAGCAAATCGATGAAGAACGGGAAGACAAGTGATAAAAGCAATTTTAGTTATTCAGCATTGTTTCTGACCCACCTCTGTTGGTCAAATGATATGAAGCGTAGGGAGTCATTATCTGGCAGTTCATGAGGGAATCGGGAGGTGGGCAGGGCCACACCTGGAGGTGCTAGGGCTGGGGGCTTCATGGCCAAGAATTGAACTGAGGGTCTCAAGCATGCCAGGGCTTTGCCCTATTCTTTGTTACTTTTCTGTTTGTTGTTCTTTAGAATCAGTTTTATTTTCTTCTCCAACTTTCCCTTTTTTGTTAATGTGGTGCAGTGATTGGGGCTGTATACACATAGCTGATTTTGGTCACACAT
Source organism: Cryptotis parvus (assembly GCA_021461705.1). Classification (NCBI taxonomy): domain Eukaryota; kingdom Metazoa; phylum Chordata; class Mammalia; order Eulipotyphla; family Soricidae; genus Cryptotis; species Cryptotis parvus. The sequence continues at coordinate 244,328 of JAJIBD010024929.1, read as the reverse complement.
TTAAAAATTTTTATTTAACCTGTGTTGCTCGTCAGGAGGTTGTGCGTGTTCAGCTGTGGTGCCTGTACACTTGTTTGCTTCTGGCTACATTCTTAGTTGAGGCGCACGGAGTTACGTGTGGTGCTTGCCGAGATTGCTCGGAGAGCTTGCATGTGTTTGCCAGAGCCCATTCTTTCTGACTGAGGGTGCTTGTACACCAGGGCTTGCAGTGCTCACTACGGGTCACTTTTGTTTGGTTTGCTTAGGCAGACTTGGCTGCAGTGCAGCCAGAAATAACTCGGTCCTACAGTTCATACATAGCCAAACTGCCAGGTTCAAATGGCCGACTCTGTATGATTGTGCTTGATGCATGCTGGGTGCCAAAATTTGAACTCATGACCAAATGTTTGCAAAGCAGGCAGTCTAAGCCGTTTGCTCTTCCTCCATCTTTCTAGGCCCTCACACAGTGTTTTTCAGGTACTAACTAGCCAGAAAGACTAAATGCTTCCACCTACTCTTGAGGCTATAGAGTGGGAGGAATGGGGAGGGAGCTGAGATACTGTCTTTTAAGAGTACCAAATAGTCAAAAAATGCAAAATCACTAGTTTTTTAAAGAAGTTTTTGCCAAATGTTCATTTTTAAATGTGTGTCTGTGTAAATTTAGATAAGGGGAAAATGGTTATAATTCTTGAAAGGAAGCAAAGAAAGTTGGAAGGGTATCAGAACTGAAGGAATTTAGGAAAACTTGAAAATTTATGTATTTTAGAGGTTTGTTGACCTTGGGTTGTATGTATATGATATTGTTTGTAGATATTATAGGATCTTGAATACCTTGCAATTCTCAGGTTTCCCAGGTTGATAACTGCTTCTTCCTGGATTCTATAACTCATTTTGTTTTTGTGTTTCCTTTACTGATTTAGTAGCTGGCTTAGTCTTCAGGAAAATAATAAAAGTATGTTTGATAGTCAGGAAGTCATTTCAGAAGTTATATCAGAAAATGTTTTATTCAAATGGTAAACAGTTGGGTATCTCTAGGTTGAAACTTAAAATCGGGATGTGAATTTGGGTTTATATGTTAGTAAGAGATTAGGATATTGAAAATATTATTCCAGTTTATAAGCTTTTCGATTAATTAGAAAGCATTTGAATGTTCTCCAATGCATTTCAACTTGGGATAAAATTCTGTGGTGTTTTCTACTAATTATTTGTATAAAACCATGAATATCTGGACAACAGTTTATTTCTTTGGCGTGAACAAATAAAGACCTGTTAGCATAGTTGATAGCTGAAGTCTTTTCCTTTCACATTCTTTTTGGTTTTGGGCCACACCATTGGTGGTGGTGCTTTGGGGACCAGATGTGGTGCAAGGGATCAACTGCAGGTCATCTGCCTGCAAGGTAAATACCCTAATCCCTATCCTAGCTCCCCAGACTTGCAAGGTCTAGGTTTGGTTCCTGGCACCTTATGGTTCCTCGAGTACCACTGGGAATGGTCCCAAAACCAAGAAAAAAGGAACTTTGCATGTGTTAAATTAAAAAGACTATAATATTTCGATCCTAAAATCAACTTACTTGACCATGGCTAAAGAAAACTTGACTATGCTAAGCAGCTTTCTCACATTTTAGGACCAGGATAATGAAACAGAGGTGAGCTAAATACAATAAACTGAATCTTAAAGCTCTGTAAATGGGCAGTTATTTTTTTTTAAAGTAGAAAATGAGAATGAACTAAAATCTTGAAAATTAAGATTTCATTAATCTTGAGGGCTGAGTAAATACAAGGTAGTGCTTACCCTTTTAGGGTCCGCCCTGGCTCAGTTCCTGGCGGGGGGGGGGGGGAGTAGGGCGAGACCACTCCACCCACCCACATCTACTTCAGTACTCATTTAAATCTAAAGCGTTTTTCTGTTTAAATTTTAGTTAAAACAATTCATTGCACTTAAAGTGTTTAACAAAGCATGGAGACTAAAGGAAAAGCATAACTGATCCACTGCTCCAGGCTGCTCCTGGTTTATTGCTCAGGGCTTTTCTGGTGGTTCCCAGGGAACCCTGGGATGTGGAGGTTGAGTCCTGATTCCTGCATGTAGAAACTGTTGGTTGGTTTCATCGGGCCAGAGCCGTAATACAGCTGGTAGGGCATCCCAGGTTCATCCCTGAGCACTGCAGGAGTAATTCCTAAGTGCAGAGCCAGTAACCCCTGAGCATTGCCGGGTGTGGTCCCAAAAGTGAAAAAATAAAAGGAGGTTTGTCAAGGTTTTTCTCTTACAAAAACAGCATTCTGAAAAGTATATATAGACCAAATATGCAGTCCGTTGAGCCATTGTTTGGAGCTTTAAATAAAAGAAATATCTAATTTTATTTTTAGATATATTTGCTAGGAGATGGGCTTAGGTTATGAATTTTCACGCGGTGCTATTTTTTAGAGTACTGAAATTAATTTTGGGTGGGCTCAGTTGGTTGAGGTAATGCCTCACCTGTGTGAGGCCTTGTGTGGAGTCTCTGGCACTGCTCCCCAAAAATGCCTCTGTAATAACCATTTTCTGATGTTTACATGCAGGTTTGCTAAGGTTTTAATGCCTAGGTATTTAGTCATAACATGTTTCTGTTCTAAAATTATGGTGGACCACCCCAAAACTTAATGTCAAACTAGCATTTTATTATTTCTTTGTTCTGTGGGTTGGGTGGGAGTTTCTTTGCCTTCATGGCATCAGCTGGAGTGCTGGGATGGTTGCAGTCACCTGGAAGCTCAGCGGGAGCTGGGGTGATAGGTGTCCTGGACACCGTAGTCTCCTGGAGTCAAGATTGTGGTTTTGGCTCCTTCAAGTGACTGCTCTGGCCACGGAATTCTAAGAAAAGACTCCATAAGAAAGGAAGCAGTCATTGCCTCTGTTGTTGACAGCAAATGAGCGCTAGGGCAGCCTATACAGGTAGGGTTAGAGCCTGGGGTGGAGAGATGGTGCCGTGGGTAGGGACCTGAGTTCAATCCCTGACTTCCCATATGGTTCCCTCAGCACTGCCCGTTGTGGTCCAAAAATAAAGCGAAAAAGAATTGCATAGAACCATAATGAGAGACAGAGAGAGTTTTGTTGTTTGTTTGTTTGTTTGTTTTGGGCGCACTCACGATGTTTGGAGGCTCTAGACTCAGGAATTACTCCTGATGGGTCTTGGGGGAATCATAGGGGGCCAAGGAGCAAACCCAGGTCCCAGGCAAGGCATGCGCTGTGTCCGCTGTGCTATCACTGTGACTCCCGAGACTGGTAATTATTTCATCCTTTGTGAAATACCTTTTCTTCGGTCAGGTTCCCCTTACCCTGTTCTTCAATTTAAATTATGTTTTCTTTCCTTTACTACTGTTATTGCAATCATTGGGTGTTAGTTGTGCTTGCTGAGCTCAAACAGACTGTTGCAGCGTCAGACTGTGCTTGTTTGTGGGCAGCAGTGAGGATAGAACTTTTATTTATTTATTTTTTTGCTTTTTGGGTCACACCTGGTGACGCTCAGGGGTTACTCCTGGCTCTGCACTCAGGAATTACTCCTGGAGGTGCTCGGGGCACCATATGGGATGCCGGGATCGAACCCGGCCGGCACAGGCCGCCGGCGTGCAAGGCAAACGCCCTACCTGCTGGGTTATCGCTTTGGCCCGAGGATAGAACTTTTTAGCCTTAAGTTTGCCAGGAAGCACTTTTGCTCCTGACCCCATCCCCTCTGTGACGATTTGTTTGGCTTTCTTTCTTTTTTTTAAAAATCATTCCTAATTTTCTTAGAGGTTTAGCATAGGCACATTTAGGATACACACTGTATTATCGTGGGATATATTTGTTGCTGATCTTGCGGCAGTTTGTGGCATATTGTAGTTTTAGGTATACAGAACACTATTTACAAATGTAAGCAGTTATGAAATGCCATCATGCTACTATCCTTTTACTTGATACATATTTGCCCCATCATAAGTTTGGGGCTTGGAAAATTCATAAAGATTTAAAAACCTATAGTTAATGCTGTTATAGATAAAATGTGACTTTGTTACAGGGCATTGAAGCTAGATCATGCAAGATAACTTTTCAGAGTGAAGGAATTAGGAACATCAAAAAATCTTAGAATGAACTGAGGAAGAAAAGGAACCCCATTTTAGTTTAATTTTTTTTTTTTTTTTTTTTTACTATACGTGCACCTAGGTAGAGGTAAGGGCCTCTCTTGGCAGCTCAAATCAGTGTTTGGACCTAGTATTGGAGTGTGCTGCTTAGGCTCTTTGGTGAATAGGAGCCACTAAGACCACTGCTGGTGGGACTTGGCCAAATTTGCCTTTTTTCCCCTTTCTCTACAAATTATCTGTATGATTACTTAATTCATTTTCAAACACTTGTGGCAGTTTTGTTGCCACAGACACTTTCTGCTGTCAGTTTCTTCATTTTGAGGGTATGCTAGAATTCTCAGACCATAGTTGAAAGGAATTGGTTGTCTTTTGAGGTTTTCTTGAATCACCCTAACTTAATTATAGGAATCAAGACTCTTAAGTGTCATTGTTAAAATGTTCTTTCCAAAATTAAAATAGAAGCTTGAGGTTCACAATTATAATTCAAATAATTATATAAATGTTTTAAAAAAGAACACTACAGGCATGCATCAAGTGAAGCTAAAAATGCCGCAGAATATTTTTTGTGTTTCACTATGCAAGACTTTAAATAACTTTCATGCCTGAACTAATACTAAAAAGATAGAAAATATGAACTTGTAGATATTTCCTGCCAGTTGTCAAATTAGGAAGATTTCTTCTGTGTAAAGTAATAGTTTCCTATTATAACAGTTTTTTGTGTTGAAAATAGATACTTCAGTACAGCTCTCCAGAGTAAAAGCACTGTTTCTGGCAACAAATCTACTTTCATTTCACTTCAGATTTCTTGGCTCTTAAGATTTAAAGGTAGAAATGAAAGTTATAATGGTTTTAGTTACTGAAGAGATTCTTTAGCATAAATGAAATGTAGACCTCATCCACAGTCATCGACTCAGGAGTTTTTAAATGACATTAGTTTACAAGACTGTTTTAGTACTATTTCAAACCACACTTACATTCAAGTGCCAATATCCTTCCACCACAGCCCACTGTATCCTCATTTCTTTTTTAACCCATCTTCCTCACTTGTCACTTGTCTTCCATTGATCATAGATTTGCTCGAGCAGGCACCAGTAACATCTCCATATGTCCTGTCACATGCTAGTGTAGCCCAGAAACATAAAGAGCCTCAAAGCATTCCATCAAGTCATGGGAATGAGGTCTATAATTGTTATTGGCATTAGTTCTTAATCAGAATCCTTATTTATGTTTTTGGGGGGGTTGTGGCGGAGCATCTTTGGTAATGATCAGGGCTTACCTCTGGTCGAGGTGCACGTGCTGTGCCCGTGATTGAACCAAGGCAGCACGAGGCAAGCCATCCCTCTACTGTCTTTACAGCCCGGGATATCTTCATTTTCATGATAGTTTCTTTAGCTGTGCAGGAATTCAGGTTTTCTACCAGTGATGCCATCATTTGTATAACTGAGTCATTTGTTTTTCTTTCTTGCTCCATATTCCTCCACTTTTGTTGTTATATCTAAGAATTAGTTACATTTCCTCAGGAAGAAAAAAGTATAATGTATTTGCTGTAATGTTGATTTAGTGATACCTATAAAATGCTAATTGCCAAAACTTGGAAAAAAAGTATGATGCTAGATTCACCCATTTCAGCTTAATACTGTTAACACCATTTGCAGAAAAAGGAGGTTAAATTCACTTGAAATTCAGTAAATACATTTGTAGTTTCTGAATAAACTTTAAAAAGTCGGGTGTGCTTTTGTAAATTTTATTACCTATTTTGGCTTTATAGAAATTAAAATAACTATGAAAGATACAGTTCAGTATTTCCTGTATTACTGGTTCACTTTCTAAAGGGAGGAGAAACTAAATTAATTGAATCACTTGTTTTCTTTAAAATATGGAATGAATTCCATACCTAAGTAGAAGAAATGTTAGAGTGCTTGCTACAGTGTGTCCTGCAGCACACATCCCAGCAGTTGTAGTTCAAACAGTAAAGCTGGAGATAATTTAAATCTGGAGAAAACTACATACCTCATGTTCTTAACTGTGTTGGATTTACAATGCACACATTAGCTTGTTAGAGACTTAAAGTTCTTGAGTAAACGTACTTTTATTTAATCTAGTGTTTACCATATTTAATTTAGGAATCACTGTAGGATTTTCTTTTTAATTAGTGTTCTATGCAATGTAGTTTGGGAAAGATTGATCTAACTGCTTTATTTGATAGATGAGGGGCTTGAGGCCTAACATAGATGAGGAACTTTCTCAGAATCATAGAGCTCCTGGGATGGCAGCATCTTTCATGTTTATCCTTTCAAATTACTACATGGTCAGTATCAGGTATAAACACACTATGATGGGAGCCTGTTTATTTTTTTTAACAAGAAACAAATATATTCTTGTTTATATTGCCATCCCTGATTTGTCGTGGGTGAATGAGTATTAAAGATATTTAGCTCTTCATTATTTGTCAGATTCTAACTTTATTTTATTTTATGTCTTTTTTGGGTCACATCAGCGATGCTCAGGGGTTACTCCTGGCTCTGCACTCAGGAATTACTCCTGGAGGTGCTTGGGGGACCATATCGGATGCCCGCCTGTAAGGCAAATGTCCTACTCATTGTACTATTGCTCTTGCCCCCAAATTCTAACTTTACTGATAGTGTGTGGATGTGTCTTCTCTTAAAGTTCAAAATAACCAGGACTGACTTCTATAATATATACAGTGGCTTCTATATACAAAGACGTGTGTATAGACTTGTATATATACAGTGCTTATTTTGAGTGATTGTTTTAGTTTTTTCTCGATTTCTGCTGAGAGTATTCCCTGTATAGAGTTTGTTCATTTTGCTTTGGCACTAATAAGTTGGCCAAATCACTTTGATTTTGTTGTTGCACAGCTAATTATGATCTATGGGTATTAGTGCTGTAGATAATGCTTGTTTGTCATAAGTCTTATTTAGGTTGCATATTATATAATAATTATGTTAGTAATTAGATACTATAGTAATATAAATATGGCGTACTTTGTTTTTGGGAGATCTTGTTTCTATTAGATATTATTGTATGCCTGAATTTACACAACTTGAATTTATTTATTTTTTTTTTTTTGCTTTTTGGGTCACACCCGCGATGCTCAGGGGTTAATCCTGGCTCTGCACTCAGGAATTACTCCTGGCGGTGCTCGGGGACCATATGGGATGCCGGGATCGAACCCGGCCGGCATGGGCCGGCGCTGCAAGGCAAACGCCCTACCCGCTGGGCTATCGCCCCGGCCCCGACAACAACTTGAATTTAATTGGCAAAAATATCATTGCATAGCTTTAATTTATAAAGCGCTATTTTATATATGAGCTTAGAACTTTCATATTTTGAATGACATGAAAACAGCAATCACATCACATCAGTTTTGATATGCCATGCCTATCAGTTTTGGTATATCAGCTGTATGCTACATATGCTGTATTGCTTTATGTGTGATCCAAACACATCAATTTATATTCCTTATCAGTTTTGATATATGAATCAGACATAATTTGAATAAAGGGATTGGCTGCTCATTATTCTTTCCCTTTTTCCAATTAGTGTATTGTGTTCTTATAAAGTAAAGCAGATAATCCTTTTTCAATGGACACTAACAAAACTTGATGCCTGTCATTTGCCCATTAAAGGATTTCAAGGGATGGTGCTGGAGCAATAGCACAGTAAGTAGGGTGTTTGCCTTGCATGCGGCCAACTGGTCCCCAAGCACCGCCAGGAGTAATTCCTGTGTGCAGAGCCAGGAATAACCCCTGAGCATTGCCAGGTGTGACCCAAGAAGAAAAAAAAAAATCTTAAAGGGCCACCTAGATGATAAGGTGTGTTCTTTGCAAAATATGAGACCTGGATTTGATTTCTTAGACCTCAAAAAAAAAAAAAAAAAAAGACTATAACAACAACAAAAAAAACCCAAAACTTTAGGAATAGGAGTATCACACTTCACTTGTGTCGCTTGTCTTCCCATTCATCATCGATTTGCTCAAGCGGGCACCAGTAACATCTCCATATGTCCTGTCTCATGCAAGTAGAGCCCAAGGGCATCTACTTGCTCCAGGAACATAAAGAGCCTCAAACCATTCCATCAGTTCGTGGGAATGAGGTCTATAATTGTTACTGGTATTTGGCATATCAAATACGACACGGGTAACTTGCCAGGCTCTGCCGTGAGGGTGGAATACTCTTGTAGGAATAGGAGTATGTGTTTTTGAGAAACTTTCCTTCATTTTCTTACTAAGGCTATTACATTTTGATTTGCTTATGCATTTCACTTTAAGTAAAATGGTATAAAGAGGTATAAAGAAGCTATAAAGGGTCTGTAGGACATTGTCAGTCTTTGAACAACCTTTGGTTTTTCCTAAGTATGTTATTCAGAAATAGAGAAATGGATAGTTTGTCCATCTGATAAACACAGTATGCTCTCTGACTCTTGAATCAACATGACCCACCAAACCAGTTGTCAGAGCAGGGTGTTTAATTAGTGGTACTGATATCTAGTTGCAGTCTAAATGAGGAGCGATCTTTTGGCATGGTGGTGGTCAGACTATATTTGAAGGTGTTTCCAAACTTAAGAATTGAGTGTTAAAACAATGAAAAATTGTGATTTTATTCTGCATAATTTTATAGTTCTTGAGAATTTTTTCATTTTGCTGTTTCTTAAATCTGATACATTCTGTGCTTGGCATCCTTACAAATTAATTTCTGTAATTTTAAATTAAAATTGGCTGTGTTTTAATATGATTAGATTATTGGTGTGTATCACATGATGAGATTAGATTTAGATTGTTTTAATAGTATTAGTAAATCCTACCCCCCATATCACACCCGGCAATGCTCAGGGGTTACTCCTGGCTCTGTGCTCAGGAATTACTCCCTGGCGGTGCTCGGGGACCATATGGGATGCCGGGATCGAACCCGGGCCAGCATAGGCCGGCCGCGTGCAAGGCAAACGCCCTACCCGCTGGGCTATCTCTCCGGCCCCTGTTTTCTCACGTTTAATGTTATTTTCTTTTGTGTAGTTATTTTCCTTTAATTTTTTGATTCTCTATTCTTACATTGATGTTCATAATTGATCGTTTTCATTGGGTGGCACTAGTTCATTAACTAGGTGATCAGATGCTAACCTGAGAATATTTTTTAAAAACTACATGCTCTGCTCACACTCCTAAAAAGTATCCTTGACTATGTAAATCCACAAAAGGAATTTGGAAAAGTTCTGTTAGACTGGAGAGATAGTGAGGGGTTCAAGTCCACACACTGCATAGTAGTTTGCGGATGGTACTACAGGGACCCCTGAGCACGCCAGGGAGCTCCTCAAGGAGAATTCTACTTCCTCTGTGTCAAGATATGTTTTGTAAGAGCCCACCAACATTCAGCACAGTGCTGAATAGCTGACAAATAGAAAAGATTTCTCCTAAAAAGCTGTCATGAAAGATTTCTACAACAGATTTAACATAAACCTAGATATTTAATTGAGCAAGAAAATGGAAACGGAAGTTTCCTAGAAAGTCTGTGCATGTACATAATTGGGTATGTATGTGCTATGCACATAAGTCATTTTCATGGTACTATTAGGAAATAGATCAAGTATTGTGAAAGAATGAAGTTATCCTTTTTTTGTGCCACACCTAGCAATGCTTAGGGTTTACACCTGGTTCTGCACTTAAGAATCTCTCCTAGTGGTTCTCAGGGGACCATTTGGGATGCCAGGATTGAACCCAGGTCAGCCACTTGCAGAGCAAGCATATTATTTGGTCTCTTAAAAAAATTTACATTTAAAAATTTTTATGAAGGAACAACCTAGGAATAACAAGTTTGAAAGTTTCAGGACTGGAGAGCTAGCTCAGTCAGTAGTCAGAGGTACATGCTTTGCATCAACTAAGATCTGAATTCAGATCTCTATTCCGGTCCCTCCACACCATCCCCTGCCACCCAGCACCACTAGGTCCCGAGTACCACCAGGGTGGTACTTTAACTTCAAGCAACTCCACATTGTCATGACCTAACACTGAACAACCAGCCAGGTTGGCAGAGTATGTCCAGGAGTTGTATCCAGGCCTGCTGAGCACTGAATAGGAGGCCTGCTTCCCACAAAATGAAACAAAAAAATTAGTCCTAGAGATAGACATGTGTTTTAATTAAGACTTCTATTAGTAGGGCTTCTTAAAACTTTCCCCCACATGTAATCCCTTTTACTTGTGAAATTTTACTGATCTATTATAAGTCAGTAAATATTATAAATTCCTAATATTTTATTGATGAGGAATTTGTCACTTATCACTTGTCTTCCCGTTGTTCATCAGTTTTGCTGGAGCGGGTGCCAGTAACCTCTCCATTCATTGGGAATGAGGTCCATTATTGTTACTGTTTTTGGGATTCGAATACACCGGGTAGTTTGCCAGGCTCTGCCATGGCTCTGGGTTGATCCCAGGGGGCCCAATCTTTTTCTGTGTCAGACCATCAACCTTCCAGGGCTCACGGGGCAGAGCCCTGGGTGTAGACAAGCCTGTCTCCTGTCTGCCACCTGCTGATGCAGCTGCACACCACAGCCACACCTGCAACACCGCTGTCTGGGCAAGGCACTCCAAAGGTGGCAGAAATTAGGAATTTATTTAAAACAAAATTGTTGCAGTGAAACGTCACAGCATTTGTCTTGTTTCTTTATTTTCTTCTTCTTCTTCTTCTTCTTTTTTTTTTTTTTTTTGTTTATACCTGGTGATACTCAGGGCTTAACCCTAGCTTAGTACTCATTTATCACTACTGGCCGTACTCAGGGCACCATATTGGGTGCCGGGATTGAACTCTGGTCAGTGCATGCAAAGCTAGGGCCTTATTCACTGTACTGCTGCTGAGGCATACTTCTTAATTATATATACTTTTTTAAAACTTTAAATATCATAATTTACAAAGTTGTTAACAATACAGTTGTTACTCAGTGTTCCAACACCAGTCTCGCCACCAGTCTGCCCTTACCTCCACCATTATCCCTAGTTTCCCACCCTCCCCAATCTGCTCCCTTAGCAGATGCTAATTAATAGATATTGCTTATTACAGCGTGTATCTTGTAATGATGTTGCTTAAGTCATGCCTAGAGGATTTACTGAGCTGTTGCTAGTTGGGCCTTCTGTGTTTTTAGTCATTGAGCTTAGTGGGCTTCTACCAATTTTCCCTTCTAATTTTCTTGTTTCTCCTGGACTGTCAGCTCTGTGAAGTTTGGAGGTGTTGCACAGCCTCTTGGCAACTGTTGCTTCTAGAGTGGTGCAGCTGAGATGATCAACTGCAGTTGTCTCTGGTCTCTCTGAGATCAGCCCTGAAGCTGGGCTGATTGTCTGGCAGGGATAGGAGCGGATGTGGCTGGGTGGAGTGCTGGTATTTGGAGGGCGAACCTGCCCTCATCCTGCCTAGGGTCTAGAGATCTTGGCTAGTGGTGGCCAGGTCTCCCTGGATTACTCAGTTGCTGTTTTCTCTCCACTATCAGGCTGAAACTGCACTTATACTACATTGGTCTTGTTTCAAGTCTACCTTGTCTGTTCTACTAGAATTATATTTATCTGGACTCAATACTGTCCATAGTATCATGGATACTCAGTACAGTATACATAGTACCTGACAACCAACATTCAAAGAAGGGAAGAAAGGTATAGGACAGATAATTTGAATTTGTTTCTTGCTGCTGCTTTCTTACTGCTTCTTACTGTAAAAATTACGGTAAACTCAGGTTTAAAAACATAGGTTCATTATCTCATACCTGAGCGGAATGAAAGTCTAGGCACAACTTAATACCTTGCCTAGGGACTCAAGTGGCAATCAAGGTGTCGGTAGGATTGACTTCATTTAGAATTAAGGAAAGAATTTGCTTCTGTGTTCACTTAGGTAGGTGGTTGGCAGTTTTATTTCCTTGAAAGTAAGCTATAGAACTCTGAAACCAGGGGGTTCTTGCTGGCTACTAGCCAGAGCACCTTAAGAGGATACATACATTCCATATGATGTAGACTTCTTCAGTCTTGCTGCTTACTTCATAAAGTCAACAAATGAGAGCCTCTTGGTTGAATCCCATCAATCCAGTAATGCCAGATATGGTCCTGGTGGTAAAGGGATAGAATTAAGACTATATGTATGACAGGGTTACACGCTGGTCTTTTTTTGAGCATATCCCTGGCATGTGTAAAGACCTGAATATGCCTCCCCCAGCCCCTGGGAGGGGGCCCAAATCAAATTAATTTGATTTTTGTATTTGTTTATTGCCTCATTATTCAGGGCTCAGGTATGCTCCCAGTGGTAGTGGGCTCACAGGTGTTTGGGGACCACCATTGGTCATAATGGTTTATGGCCTTACACGTGCATGATAAAAAGTTTACTACTTGAGCCCCAATTATGGTCCAGAAGTAGAACTTTTAGGTGTTACTGTTAGTAGTGTAAATGTTAATTTGGTGAAGTATTAATTTAGTAATTTATTTGATTTGGAGTAGTTTAATATTTATGTTACTTTTAACCCAGGAGAGTAATGTTGCTAAATTCTTGCCCAAAGAAGTAAAAACTTAGAATTTTTTTTTTCTTTTTTTGGGTCACACCCGGCAATGCTCAGGGGTTTCTCCTGGCTCTGCACTCAGGAATTACTCCTGGCGGTGCTCAGGGGACCATATGGGATACCAGGGATTGAACCCGGACCAGCATGGGCTGGCCGTATGCAAGGCAAACGCCCTACCCGCTGGACTGTCACTTCAGCCCAAAAACTTAGAAATTTTCTTGACACATCCATATTTGTAAGACCAGAAACATGCACACCTAAAAATGACTGCAACTGGAAATGACCAATGAATGCTTTAGTAGGAAAATGAGAGAATTCATTAAGATGAACTAGTGTTTAGCATTACCAGAGCCTGCCCCCTCTCCCCTGCTGTTCTTAGCCTACAGACCTGGCTTGATGGTGGTTCAGTGTAAGGGCTTGAGGGAGAAATTATGGTGGTTCTCTGTCCCTTCCTAGGGTTCCCCCAGTGATACTTGGGGAGCATGTGCTGGGGCTTGAACCCTGGTCATGCCATGCACCTAACTGCTGGCGCAGCCCCTGGCTCCAATATTAGTATATAGTTCATGTTTTATATACAGTTCCTTTATTTGATTCTGTTTGTGTCCTTTCCTACCCGCAAGATTGTCAAAAATTGTGACTTCCTAAATTGGGATTAGATTTGTGGTTTCTAGAATTGTGAATTTTTACACATTATGTCAGGGCTTATTTACTGAGTGAAGTTGTGAACTAAATTTGTTCATAGGTTGATATATTCTGCAACTGCATTTTCAAGAAAAATATTTTGCTTTATTATAGGATCTTGTATTCATTTTTCTTTTGTATCTTCTAACTTTTTCTGTTCTAAAATGCACTAAAGACATCTGTTTGAGTGTTAGAATAATTTTGCTCCAACTACAGCTTTGCCAACCACAGTTTGAAGATAACACAGTGCTATATTTATATACCAAAACTTAAAAAGCCAGAACCTTTTTTATAAACTTAAAATAAATTTTGATCCCTTTAGACGAAATTGAAACTCGTCAATCTATATTTCTCTCTAATGTTTTTATGTCATTTCTCCTTAATTTTTTGAAATAGGCAAAGAAAAGGAGAACTGATTGTTTGACTTTCTGATTTAGAAAAGTCCTTAAGTACAGATAGTAATTTGAGAAAGAACCAGTTATATAGCACTGTGCTAAACAAGTGCTATCCCTTCTGGTGGTGTTATTTTGTCCCACTGGTGAAAGTAATGTTAAAATTGAAATCATTTAATGACTGGATTGTAAGGTTAAAAAATAAGTGCAGTCTCAAGTTTCCAAATTGCTTTGCCTAGATCATGGGTCTAATTTCTACTGAATCTCTGAAGAAAGTAATCTGATGCCTTTCAATGTCACATGTGGGGGGTCTTAAATTAAAGTAAAATCGTCATGCATGTTTGGGTCCCTTGTGATTCCGTATTTTCAAAGAAACACTCTCATAAGTATCAAAAGTTGCCTCCATTTTTTCTATGTATCTTAATTGCCTTCTTTTCAGAAACCCAAATTTAAGTTCAATAAATTACTCCATGAGTACATAACTACTGAATATTGTGAAGGCGCAGATATACTTAATATGATTATTGGTTGCCTTAATTTATTTTTTTCACTGTTTTGGCTCTTTCGGTTGCAGAACAAAGACATAATTACTGGATTCCACTAGCTTTTTTTTTTTTTTTTGCTTCAGTGTTTCAAATCTTTGCAAACATAAATGTAATGATATGTACCCACTTAAAAAAAGTCTGTTCAGAAATGCTTGTTTTCCACTTTAATTCCACTTTTGCAACGAGATATAGATATAATATATATACATATATATATTTATATATATAACCTAGTAAGATGTTTAGTCAGTACATGCACAACTAGTCTGTTGTTAATGCACGTGGTCCTTTGTCTACTCATGTTATTCTTACTCTTGAGGTGATTTCTAGCTTGTCCTTGAGCTGATTCCTAGTTATAAAAATTTGGTTTTTATTTGCTGTACACTCACTACAGTTCTTTTTCTTTTTTTTTCTTTCTTTCTTTTTTTTTTTTTTTTTTGCTTTTTGGGTTACACCCAACTGTGCTCAGGGTTTGTTGCTGGGATCAATCCTGGCAGGGTTTAGGGGACTAAATGGGATACTGGGGATTGAATCCCTGGTCCATCACATGCAACACAAATGACCCCTCCCCACTGTGCTATCTCTAGAGTTTCCAGATATAGAAGTTTGTAAAAATGGGGCCAGAGTGAGCAGGCCTGCATATGACTCAGGTTGAATCCCTGATGCCGCATATGATCTCACAGGCCTCACAGGAGAGATCCGTGGGTGCCAGGAGTACTCTCTGAGCACTGCCAGGAGTGAACCCCAAATAAAACAGTCTTTAGAATAAAAGATTTTATTCCATGATTGTGTGAATAATGCAGAGAGAGAGAGACACACACACACACACACAAGGACTCCTGTTTTCAAAATCTCTTTGATAGCCATGTGCACCTGCCCACATACCAAATTCCACAGGATGGATATGTCATTCCCAACATTCTCCCTTCTGAAATCTGACATGCCATTTCGTTGGTAAAGAAGGGAACAGCACCAGGTCCAGACAAAGTCGGAGCCGAACACCTGAAGAACTGCCTTCAGTACTCATCAATACACTAGCTCGACTCTTCACACGCTACCTGTCCGAATGCAAGGTGCCCTCCCAATGGAAAACCAGCAGGACAGTTCTACTGTTCAACAAGGGAGACATTCACGCCATTGGCAACTATCGCCCCATCTGCCTGTTGTCTGTCATCTACAAGCTGTTCACTTGAGTCATCTTGAACAGGATTGGCAGAACACTAGATGAAGGACAACCATGCGAGCAAGCAGGCTTCCGGAAAGGATTCAGCACAATCGACTGAATACAATCGTATTATATCCACACGGTAACCAAGCTCATTGAGGTTTGTAGGGAGTTCAAGATGTCGCTCTGTCCCATGTTCATTGATTTGAAGAAAGCCTCTGATTCTGTTGAGACCGAAGCAGTCAACAAAGCCCTAGCCAAACAGGGCATTCAAACCCAATACATCAAGATCCTTTGTGTATTACAGATTCACCACCAGGATCTCACCATTCTGCAAAAGAAGTGATCATTGATGTCAAAAGAGGGATTCGTCAGGATGATACTATTTCACCAAAACTCTTCAGTGCCACCCTCAAGAATGTCATGTGAAAATTAGAATGGGAAGGAATGGGAGTGAAGATAGACGGTCAGCGACTACACCACCTCCGCTTCGCTGATGACATTGTTCTAATAACACCAAACATTAGCCAGGTGACAGAAATGCTGGCTGACTTTGACCAAGAATGTGGAAAGATAGATCTACAGCTGAATCTCAACAAAATTATGTTCATGAAGAACTAGTTCCAGAGGCCCCATTCACTCTCAATGGAACAAACATCTCTGAATGCAGCAGTTATGTGCACCTCAAAAAGAACTCGACATGATGAATGACCTAGCACCTGAGCTGCACAGGAGGAAGAGAGCAGAGTGGAACGCCTTCAAGAGCATCAAAGAAATAGCTAAAAGGACAAAGAACCTCCAGCTCTGGGCACATCTCTTCAACTCCACCATTCTCCCTGCAGTAACATATGCCTCAGAGACCTGGGCCCTACGAAAGCAGGATGAGAATGCTATTCGGGTCTCCCAAAGAGGAATCGAAAGAGCCATGCCTTCTTCCCATTTTTTGATGGGGTTGACTGTTCTTTTTCTTGTGAAGTGCTACCAGTGCCTGATATATCCTGGATATTAACCCCTTGTCAGATGGGTATTGGGTGAATATCCTTTCCCACTCTGTGGGTTGTCTTTTTTTTTCCTTAATCTCTGATTTTTATTTTTAAATTTTTTTTAAAAAATTTATTATACCACCATTAGAATACACTTACAAAGGTGTTCATAATTGGTTCTTGGTAATACAGTATTCCAGCACCCATCCCTCCACCAGTGCCCCATTTCCACCACCAATGTACCCCACCCCGTCCCGCCCACCCCCAGGCTGCCTCAACAGCAGGTAGCCCTGTTTCCTCTCTTTCTCTCTGTCTCTCTCTCTGTCTCTGCATCTCTCTCCCTTTTGTTTTACACATTGTGACTAGCCCTGCAGATATTTAGAGTTTATCACTTAAGTCTCTTTGTGTATATTCAATGGTGAGTTCTAGTCTGACATTACCATTTCCCACACTTAGTAAAACACTGGTATCTATTATATCCTACTAACGAATGCAGTCATTCTATATCTGTTCTTTTCCTTCTGACTAATTTCACTCAGCCTGATAGTCTCCATGTCCTTCCATTTGCAAGTAAATTTCATAATTTTGTCTTTTCTGACAGCTGCATAGTATTCCATAGTGTAGATGTACCACAGTTTCTTAGCCAGTCTTCTGTTCTTGGGCGTTTAGGTTGTTTCCAGATTCTAGCTACAGTGAATAGCGCAGAGATGAATAAAGAAGTACAGATAGTGTTTCTGCTATGTGTTCTTCGGTCTCTTGGGTATATTCCCAGGAGTGCTATTGCTGGATCAAATGGGAGCTCAATAACTAGTTTTCGGAGGAATGCCCATATTGTTTTCCAGAAGGGCTGGACCAGTCGGCACTCCCACCAACAGTGGATCAGAGTCCCTTTGTCCCCACATCCACGCCAGCACCCGTTCTTGCTGTTTTGGATGTGTGCCAGTCTCTGTGGTGTGAGATGGTACCTCATTGTTGTTTTGATTTGCATCTCCCTGATGATTAAAGATGAAGAAAACTTTTTCATATGCCTTTTTGGCCATTCGAATTTCTTCTTTTTGGAAGCTTCTGTTCATTTCTTCTCCCCATTTTTTGATGGGGTTGGCTGTTTTTTTCTTGTGAAGGGCTACCAGTGCCTGATATATCCTGGATATTAACTCCTCCTCAGATGGGTATTGGGTGAATATCCTTTCCCACTCTGTGGATTATCTTTGTATCTCGGTCACCTTTTCTTTTGAGGTGCAGAAGCTTTTCAATTTTATATAATCCCATTTGTTTATCTTTGCTTTCATTTGCTTGGTCAGTGGTGTGCGTCTTTAAAGATACTTTTAGTTTCGATGTCGTAGAGAACGTTTCTCCTATGTTTTCTTCGATGTACCTTATAGATTCATGTCTGATGTTGAGATCTATAATCCATCAAAATCTAAATCATTTTGATGACTTTTGTGCGTGGTGTTAGAAGGAGGTCTTAAGTTCATTTTTTTACACGTAGCTGCCCAGTTTTCCGAGCACCGTTTGTTGAAGAGGCTTTCTTTGCTCCACTTAATATTTTTTGCTCGATAAGGAAGTCTTAACCCTTTGGGAAAATAGAATGAGGTTTTGTGGAAGTAGATTCAATAATTATATAGTTAATAGTTTGGTGTGGAGGATGGATTGGAATGTAGGCAGAAAATACTGGAAGCTAAGAAGTCATCAAAGGATACAAGTCTGGTTGAAACATGAGGATTACTTAGGGGACTTTAAAAACTGGATTACTTTTTTTGTTCATTTGTTTTTGGATCATACCAGGCAATGCTCAGGGGTTACTCCTGGCTTTGCACTCAGAAACCACTCTGACCATACTTGGGAGGACCATATAGGATGTCTGGATTGAATCTTTTGGCTGTCTGCAAGGCAAGCACGCTACCCACTTTGGTCCCCAGAACTGTATTTTTAAAAAGGAATCTTAAGGTGATTTCCAGGTACCTTTGATAGTGTTAAACTTTCACGATTTTAACAGAAAGTCTTCCCCCCACCCCCGCTTTAGGCATTATGGTTTCCAGTATAGGTATTAAAAGGTTATTATGTATATCCCTTTATCTACTTTCAGTACTTAGTTCTTCTCCCAAGTGATCATTTCCAACTATTAGAGAACAATTCAGTTTTATTGCAAGAACTTTGATTTTAAGGGGGAAAAAACCCTGCCTCAAATTTTAGGCTATTTAGACTGTTATTAAATTGAAAAAGAGCAGTTGTGTGTTTGATCTACATGTCTTTTATATGCTAGATTTTTCCCTAGTTACAAATTTAAAACAAATCGAGATGTAATTGGCATTGTTAGCTTCAGATGTGTAACATAATTGATTTGATATACATTTTACAAAATGATTACTACAGTTTAATTGACCTCTATCATCAGACTAGTTTACAAATTATTTTTCTTAATGATGGCAACTTTATAATATTCACTTTAGTCACTGTGGTCTAGATTACATCTCCAGAACTTGTTTATCTTATAACTGGAAATTGTATCTCTTGATAATCTCACCCAATCCAGTCACCACCTTGCTCTGGCAACCACTAATATCTGTATATATAAGCTTGACTGTTTAACTATATACTCCAACTGTTAAGGTGTTTTGCCTTGTAAACAGCTGATGGGATTCAATCCCTACCTATGTTTCCCCTGAGCCTTGCCAGGAGCAGTCTCTAAGCATCACCAAATGTGCCCCCCACCCCATTGAATTAAAAATAAATATATTTACTCATGCAAGTGAGATCATACAGTTGCTCTTTCTCTGTCAGGCATAGTTTATTGAACATAATGTCCTCATTACAGATGGAATGGTCTCCTCCTTTACTTACTGCCTTGAGACCCCAGGATATGTATGTGTATGGAAAACAATTTCTTTATTGTCTTGTCAGTGAACACTTAGATAAGTTCCATGTCTTGGTTATTACAAATAATGCTGCAGTGAATACGGAGGTAAAGGTATACATTTGAGGTAGTACAGTGATTTTACTTGATCACTTGATCACTTGAATCCCGTTATTCATCGATTTGCTCGAGCGGGCGCCAGTAACATTTCCATTGGACCCTATCACGTGTCAATGTAGCCCAATGGCATCTGGTTGATTCAGGAATATGAAGAGCCTCAAACCGTTCCTTCAGGGTCTTTACAAGGAAGTCTGACCATCTTGTAGGTGGGCGGCCATGTGATCTTTTGACATCCTGTGGGATCCAGTCAGTAATGGCTCTAGTCCAGCGGTTGTCTCCAAATCGCATTACATGTCCAGCCCATCTGATTTTCGATGCCTTGGCAAACGAGACAGCTCCCTGATTCTGGAATAGCGACGGAGGTCAGAACTCCCGATTCCTTCTCTCACTTGAGTGAGGCGTGATATTCCAAGCATAGCTCTTTCGATTCCTCTCTGGGAGACCCGAATAGCATTCTCATCCTGCTTTCGTAGGGCCCAGGTCTCTGAGGCGTATGTTAATGCAGGAAGAACAGTGGAGTCAAAGAGATGTGCCCGGAGCTGGAGGTTCTTTGTCCTTTTAGCTATTTCTTCGATGCCTTTGAAGGCATTCCATGCCGCTCTCTTCCTCCCTGCGCAACTCAGGTTGATTTCTCGACCTAGGTACACATAACTGCTGCATTCAGAGATGTTTGTTCCATTGAGAGTGAATGGGGCCTCTGGAACTAGTTCATTCTTCATGAACATAGTTTTCTTTTAGATTCAGCTGTAGACCTATCTTCCTACATTCTTGGTCAAAGTCAGCCAGCATTTGTGCCGCTTGGCTAATGTTTGGTGTTATTAGAACAATGTCATCAGCGAAGCAGAGGTGGTGTAGTCGCCGACCATCTATCTTCACTCCCATTCCTTCCCATTCTAATTGTCGCATGATGTTCTCGAGGGTGGCGCTGAAGAGTTTTGGTGAGATGGTATCACCCTGTCGAACCCCTCTTTTTGACATCAATGATCACTTCTTTGCAGAATGGTGAGATCCCGGTGGTGAATCCGTAATACAGCTCATGAAGGATATTGATGTATTGGGGTTGAACACCCTGTTTGGCTAGGGCTTCGATGACTGCTTCAGTCTCCACAGAATCAAAGGCTTTCTGTAAATCAATGAACGTGAGACAGAGCGGCATCTTGTACTCCCTACAAACCTCAGTGAGCTTGGTTACCGTGTGGATATGGTCGATTGTGCTGAATCCTTTCCGGAAGCCTGCTTGCTCGCATGGTTGTCCTTCATCTAGTGTTCTGCTAATCCTGTTCAGGATGACTCGTGTAAACAGCTTGTAGATGACAGACAACAGGCAGATGGGGCGATAGTTGCCGATGTCGTGAATGTCTCCCTTGTTGAACAGTAGAACTGTCCTGCTGGTTTTCCATTGGGAGGGCACCTTGCATTCGGACAGGTAGCTTGTGAAGAGCCGAGCTAGTGTATTGATGAATACCGACGGCAGATTCTTCAGGAGTCCGGGTCTGACTTTGTCTGGGCCAGGTGCTGTTCCCTTCTTTACTGACGAGATGGCATGTCGGATTTCAGAAGGGAGAACGTTGAGAATGACATATCCATCCTTTGGAATTTGGTATTATGTGGGCAGGTGGATGTGGCTATCAAAGAGATTTGAGTAGAAGTCATGGATAATCTTCTCCATTGCCTTTCTGGAAGATGTGATAGATCCATCAGGGCGCCGGAGGGCAGTCATCTTGGTCTTATAGTTGGCGAAGGACAGGCGGGCAGTGCGAATGCTTTTCCCGGCTTCTGCTGCATCTTCCAGTATTTCTGCTCTTCTGTCTTTGAGGTCTTCTTTTATCGCTTCTCTGCACCGCTTAGCAAGCTTGGATGTTAGCATTTGGTCTCCTGAGGCTTGCAACTTGCCATGTTGGCGAATGAGCTCGAGAGTTTCTGAAGACAGGCGTCCTTTTGTGTCTTTCTCTCTCTCAGCATTCTTCACACAATCATGGAGGTGCTGAACCAGTTGGTTGTATTCTTCATCGATGTCGTCAATGATGGTATCTTCCCATGTTGCTGCAATGGTGCCAAAGAGTTCCCAGTTGGTGGTCATTCTGGGAGTTCTCTTCTTAAACTTTGCAGCCTTTTCTCCCCGCTAGGGGAAGTAGAATTTTGCACGAAGGAGACGGTGGTCCGATCCTGTTTGTAATTTGGGGACGACAGCTACATCAGTCAGACAAAACCGTCGATTGAAGATGATGTGGTCAATTTCATTGTGGAACTGTCCGCCAGGAGATTCCCATGTCCAACGTTTCGCTTCAGCTTTCTGGAACTGTGAGTTCCCATGAATGGTCTTGGTGGACATGATGAACTCAGATAGTCTCTCACCCTGTTTGTTCCATTCTAGGCCATGGGTCCCGATGTGGAGTTCTTCAGCCGATCTTCTTGGTCCTATCTTGGCATTAAAATCACCGACTATGATCTTGTAGAAGGTGTGATCTTTTTTATAGAACTCCTCCAATTCTATGTAGAATTTCTCAGTTTCATCTTCTTTGTATGTGGATGTTGGTGCGTAGACAATGAAGATAGAAATTGCTGGCAGTGGGCCACATCTCTTCAAGTGTAATCGTTCGGTTTGTTAGGCATTCAAATGAATCAATGTTTACTGCCATGTTCGTGTTGACAAGGACACCAAGCCACCGACGCCTCTTTTCATCACATGTTCCAAGGAACAATTCTTCTCTGGTGTCAAATACAGCATGATGCAACTGACGCCTCCTCGTCTCAGCCAGACCAATGACGTCATACTTGATCTTTTTCGCTTGCAGCATCAGATCCTCAATATATGCTTCCGATGCATTGAAAGTACAGACAGTCATTTTAGTCCTTCGCTTTGGCAGCCTAGGATGGCCATGAAATTTTATCAGGCACTGCTTGTTTGTCTTTCTTACTACTGCCATATTAAGGGCTCTTTTGGGGTCAGGAAAATAAACATTTCTGTTACTGGATTTGGCATATTGAACACGCATCGGACAGCTTGCCAGGCTCTGCCATGCAGACACTATTTTCTCTTTACTTTGTAGGGCTCTCTCAGAGGGATGGGGGAGAATATTTACGGTAATTTGGAGGTAAATCGGCCGCACGCAACGGGAAAGCTGGTTTCTGCTCTGCCAGGTGTACCTGTGTGTTAGGTTCAAGCATTCCTGCGCTTGAAATACTCTCCTCTGAAGGGCGGGTCTCTGCGTGGTGGGTCCTTGTAGGCTGGGTTTCTGACAAGCCAGGCTGGAGACTGGATTAATGTGTGGGCTGGAGACTGGATTAGTCTACTGGGTGGAGATCTTACCTGCTGCAGAGTGTGGATTGTGAAGATCGCTGCCAGTAAGGTGTGGGGTTTCTCTGGGCTCCTCCGAGGCTCCATCGGGATGGTGGACTTGGGTCGGAAGTTGCTCTTGTGGTCCATGGAATGCAGGGGGTTCAACGGGGAAAGCTGGTTTCTGCTCTGCTGGGTGTACCTGTGTCCTTTTTGCTTACTTTTGATAAATATCCAGAGGTAGAAAGCAAAAGGTGTACCTTTGCTTACTTTTGATAAATATCCAGAGGTAGAACGGATGATTATATGTTGTTTTAATTTTGAATTTTTGAGGAGTTGCCATACTCTTCACTAGTGGCTGCATCAGTTTACATTCTCATTAGCAATGCACACAAGAGTCCCCTTTTTTCATCCTTGCCAACACTTAAGATTTCTTGTCTTTGTAAAATAATAACCATTTCATAGCTTAAAGTGATAACTCATTGTATTGTTTTTGCATTTTCCTGATGATTAGTCATTCTGGACACATTTTCCTATTTCTGTTGTTCATTTGGATTTTTCTTTGGCAAAATGCCTATTTGAAGAGGTTTTTTAGTACTTTTACCAAAGTATCCTGAGAATTCAAATAATAGAAAATAATTCCACTCTAACTTGTATAGTAATCATACAAGTTAGTCATCAAAGGATACATGATGTCATGATGTGGTTGTTTTGTGGAACTGGAGAAGGTAGCAGAGGTTAAGACACAACACCAGGTATAGCTCAAACCCCCAAATTGAAAAATAAGGGGCCTTCCTCCCCCAACCCCAGCAACGGGCTGAAAATGGGGCAATCCGGAGGGCAGACAGGTTTGGGGGCCGGCTCATCTCAATAAAGCCCCAAGAGCCAGAGACCACCAATTGCAATTACAGTTACTTCCAAGGTTCGAGTCCACTGCTCGAAGAGCGCCATCCATGAGAGAAGCCGGTTTTCAAACTCAGGTACTCGGGTCACCTGAGGCTGAGTCCTGTAGATGTTCTTGGAGCCCAGGGACTTGGGGAGGGGCCCGAGACCCTCCTGCCACATGACCCCACTCAGAATTCCTCCCGGGCCATTGTAACCTCACTCCAGCCATGGATCTCTCTCTCTCTCACTCACACTCACACACACACACACACACACACACACACAGAAATCTCCAAGGCGACCAACAAACTGCAGACATGATACCACCCCCTGGCCACTCTGCTGCTTCCTGACTTCTCAAACAAACAAACAAGCAAACAAAACTGTGTGTGGGCACAATTTCTACTCTGTAAGAATATAGCAGTAATTTCTTTTTTTTTTTCTTTTTGGGTCATACCAGACAATGCTCAGGGGTTACTCCTGGCTCTGCACTCAGGAATCACTCCTGGCAGTGCTCGGGGACCATATGGGATGCTGGGGATCTAACCCTGGTCGGCTGCATGCAAGGCAAACGCCCTAGCCGCTGTACTATCGCTCCGGCCCCTTATAGCAGTAATTTCTTATATAGGGAACCAGATGGCACAATGGGTCCAGGTTGAGATTTAATAATCCCTATTAACCTTTTTCTAAGAAGCTGTTGTGTGACCATATTTAGCAAATTTGGTCTAACACAGCAATATAAGTTAGATTGTTCAGTAAAGGCTCAGGATAGTTCCAAACAGTAGTTGGGAAACCTGAAATAATGATGATCCAAATTACACGTAATAACCCAGTAAATGCTTATGACTTTATCAGTATCATTACTGTGTATACATTGCAACAATTGATACCATGAATGCCACCTAGTAGAGCAGGCATGGGGGTGGGAGGAGGGTAGGAAAGGAAGGTCTTTGGTGGGGGGGGAGGCACACTGGTGATGGGATTGGTGTTGAATGATGAATGCTTATAGCAACCTACGATGAAACGCTTTGTACTTTGTAAATCATGGTGTTCAAATAAAGGGGAAACATAAGAAATAAGGGGCTTCATATGTGGGATAGTGTAGTGGATAGGGTATTTGTCTTGGGTTCAATCCCTGCATCCCATATGGTCCCCAAGGACCGCCAGGAGTAATTGCTGTGACCCAAAAGGCAAAAAATAATAACTTGCTCCAAAGATTTAATTTTTATTATATGTAATGAGTATTTTGCAAATTTTTTGACACATATTTACACATAATATGGTGCAGAAGCAACTATATATGTTACTCAACCTTGAGTGGAAATTTTTCTATCAACCTATAGTTGTGTACTTGAGTATTATCTTTAACAGCAGGGAGAATTTAAAAACCTGCCTACTGTATGATACTTTCCATTTGTGAGGTTGACTTTTATAATATTTTGAGCTAAAACTAAATATCTAAAGAAATTAGATATGGTATGGTTAGCATTCCTGAAATTATGAGTTACACCTCAAGTTTTAATAATCTGTGTTCAGTGAATCTATTTCCTTTTTATTAATTAACTTTTAAAGTAAATGTCATAAATTAGAACTAATATTTTCATTAAGAATATATTTTTAAAAACATTTGAAATTGATGACAATAAGCATTCCATGGCTTTGTTTGGATTCTAGAGCTATATTTTATTTTAGGAATTTAAAAAATTACAACTTGCCATTTTGTTTTGAAATTTAAATTAATCTGAGTTAATTATTTTCATTACTTTGAATGAAATGAAAATCACTTACTGGGGCCAGGGCGTTAGCACAGCAGGTAGGCGTTTGCCTTGCACGCGGCGTACCTGGGTTCGATCACCAGCATCCCATAGGTCCCTGTAGCACCGCCAGGAGTAATTTCTGAGCGAAGAGCCAGGAGTAACCCCTGAGCATTG
This sequence comes from Cryptotis parvus, assembly GCA_021461705.1. Lineage (NCBI taxonomy): Eukaryota > Metazoa > Chordata > Mammalia > Eulipotyphla > Soricidae > Cryptotis > Cryptotis parvus. The sequence continues at coordinate 218,882 of JAJIBD010024929.1, read as the reverse complement.
CCAGGTGTGACCCAAAAAAAAAAAAAAAAAAAAAAAACACTATTCTCTATTATTTCAAAATCTTAGAAGTTTAAAATGATAGAATGCGATGAGAGCTAAATATTGCTTCTTTATCTTAAACCTTGTTTGTCAAGTACCTTTTGAGACATTTTTTTGACATAATTACAGAGTTTATTGTTTTTCAATTTTACTTACTTGGTGGACTGGGTGGAGTGGGTTGGGGCCAGTGGTTCTTGGGGCTTATTCGTGGCTCTGTGCTCAAGGGTTCTGTGTTCAAATGAGCTCAAGGGCTCTGTGTTCAAATGATAAGTACTGCCAGCGATTCAATCAGGGTTGGCCATGTGCAAGGCAAATGTAATGACTAAAGGAGTATATTGATATAGTCTTAGAATAGATAAGCATTTCCAAGGCGTATCGGTGCAAAATGAAGATTCCTGCCAATAATAGGGCAGAATACTTAAACTATGCCTTTGGCAATAGGAATAAATTCAAGCAAAGGATGCGTAAAGCCACTAAAACTGCATCTTCTAAAGAGATAAAGAATACCTGAACAGAGGAGAAAAACTGTGTTTATCGATGGGATGAATCAGAATTTTATAAGAATGCTAATTCTTGCCAGATTGATTTGTGGAGTCAGTGGTTCCCTAGTCAAAACCCATATTTCTAAGACTTTTTAAATTTACATAGAAACAAAAGAGGACCAAAATAAAAAACACATTTTAAAATGTGTTTTAGGGGCTTAAGATAGTACAGTGGTACAGTTAATAGGGTGTTTGTCTTATAAGCTGGATCGATCCTCAGCATGCCATATAGTTTCCTGAGCACCCCTTAGAATTGTTGGGTGTGATCCCAAAACTTAAATTATTTTTGAAGATGCTAGGGTAACATTTAAAACTCTAATAGTAAAGGTTTCTGTTATTGGTACAAGGATAGATATAAATAACTCCTTAATAGACTAGACTCTAAACAGATCTGCAAATAGCGGACCTCTAATCCATTAGAGTCCAATCTGTACTGTACAAATATTGTATCTGAGGAAGAAATTAAATAAAATTCTTACTTCTTTCAGCATAAAATGATGAGTTTCAAGTGTATTAAAGACCTAAGTAAGTTGAAAGTGTAAACTGTAAAGAAGAAAACAAGGGCCAGAGAGACTTAGCACCAGTAGGTGCACATAGCCAACCCTTGTTCAGTTCCTGGCATCCCATATGGGTTTCCCAGCCCTGGCAGGAGTAAGCCCTGAGCACTGCTGAGCGTACCCCAGCCTCCACCATACACACAGTCTGTGTGTATTAGATTCAGGCCATATCTGGAGAGATGCGGTCACGGCCATGCTCAGTGGGGCGGACACAGCGTAGGGATTGCACTTGGGTCTCCTACATGCAAAGCATGTCCTCAGCCGACTGGTCTACTAAAGGCTCCAACCCAGTATTTTTATGACCTTGGGATAGTGAAGGACATTCTTTTTTTTCAAAAGTATTTTATTATACCACTATGAGATATACAATTAAAAAAGATATACAATTAAAAAGTTCATATTTGGGTTTTGGTCATACAGTGTTCCTCCACCAGTGCCCATCTCCCACCACCAACGTCTCCGGTTCCCTCCCCCTTCCCCAGCCCGCCTCCATGGAAGGTTCTTTATTTCTTTCCCTTTCTCTCTCTTTCTCTTTTCCTAGTGAAGGACATTCTTAATTGGACAGGGCTGCACAGGGACTCTATGGCAAGAATTGAAGGCAGATTTACGTGAAGATTTTTTTTTTTTAACTAGCAGTACTAAATGAAAAAACCATAGAAAAGAAAGTTAAAAGTTACAGCCCTTAAGAGTAGTATTCAAAATAGAACTTATTGAGGTCAACTAGAAACAAATTTGCAATGGACTTCACAAATACTCCAGCAAAGGAAAATTTAAGAACCAGCAAGTGTATGGAAAGTGTTAAACCTCAGAATGTATCATAGAAATGCAGGTTAAAGCTGTAAGGAAATAATACAGCAAAAATTAAGTTTGTTTATCCAAAGTATTGGTCAAGTGACTGAGCAAAGAGAACTCTTTTCTTCTCCCATCTCCCTCTCTCTTTCTCTCTCTCCCTTTTTATACATTGTGGCTTTTAATACATTATCATGTATATCCTTTTGCCTATGTTCAATGCTCAGTTCCTAGTCTCTCGTATCCTAAACAATAATTATTTCCAGTAATTATCAGCACACTGGCCCCTTCTCTCTCTTACATAACCTCTGACTTCCACACACTTGTGGTAAATTCCAACCATTGGCAAGTCCTCCCGTCCATGTTTTGCCTGGCCTTGGTCTCATTCTATTTTTTTACATCCTGACAATGCAGTCATTCTATATCTGTCTTTTTCCTTAACTTAGCATGATCCTCTCTATGTCCATTCATTCATAGGCAAATTTCATAACTTCATTTTTTCCTAACAGCTGCATAGTATGTCATTGTGTAGATGTACCATAGTTTCTATATCCAGTTAGTTGTCTGTTCTTGGGCACTCAGGTTGTTAGCAAGGAGAACTCTTGATTAGGGTGTCTATTTTCTAAGTATTCATGTGCCTGTCTCTTTAGTCAGTTATTTAGCTATCACATGAGACTGATGAGATGTGTATAGCATGAGGTTAGCAGCAGGTTACTTAGTAACAATGTATAGGTTTAAAAAAATTAGTAATTATTAAATTGAAGATACTAAGTGGAACAAGAGTGTTTATAGTCTTTTATTTCAATTCCAGTAGATAAGTGCAGAAATCCATGAGCCATTCAAAGGGCTACACCTGGCAGTGTTGGGTTGAGGGGAGTATTCAATGCTAGGGCTCGAGTACCAAGGACTTAGCACGTGCTAGGCATGTTTGCTGCAACTTTTAGCTGTCATTCTGGCCCCCGTCTTTTTTTAAAATTTTGTTTATTATACCACCATGAGATATACAATTACAAAGATGTCCCTGTTTGGATTTCAGTCATACAGTGTTCCAGCACCCATCCCACCACCAGTGTCCCCTGATTCCCTCCCCACCCCTAGTCTGCCTCTATGGCATGCACCTTGCCTTTTCTCTCTCCTTCCTTCCCTCCCTCTCTCTCTCACTCTCTCTCTTTCTCTCTGTATCTCTCTCTCTTCTCTTACACATTGTGGCTTGCAATACATACATTTAGAGCTTATCATGTATATCCCTTTACCTACATTCAATGCTCAGTTCTAGGTTGGTATTATCATTTCCAATGATTATTAGCACACTGTTCCCCTCCCTGTCTTACCTAACCTCTGACTCCCACACACTTGCGGCAGATTCCACCTAAGACCTCCTGATCCATGTTTTGCCAGCTTTGGATATTGGTATCATGCTTTTTTTCATATCCCGCTATAAATGCAATCATTCTATATCTGTCCTTTTCCTTCTGGCTAATTTCATTCAGCATGATCCTGTCCATGTCCATCCATTTATAGGTAAATTTCATAACTTCATTTTTCCTGCAGCTGCATAGTATTCCATTGTGTAGATGTACTACAGTTTATTAATCCAGTTGTCTGTTCTTGGGCACTCTGGTTGTTACCAGATTCTGGCTATTGTGAATAGTGCTGCTATGAACATAGAAGTGCAGATGGTGTTTCCGCTGTGTGTTTTTGGCTTCCCAGGAGTGGTAAATCCATCAACTCTTATAACTCCCAACCCCCAACCTTTTGGGAACATATAACTGGCAGACTTGAATTAAACAACCCCTAACTACCAAGAGGCTGTCTGTGGTCTAGTTCCTGTGTCCATTGGTTAGCGGGGAATGGTTGCCGGTCCCAAATGCGCCGGAGATCCTGTCTGGCGCCAGTCTTAATTTTTTTTTTAATTTTGAGGGTACCATTAAAAATTGTCATTTAAGTAGCTGTCTGAAAGCTGTCTTGATTGCTCTCATTTCCATTTCAAATATTCAAGGATTGTCATGTGTTCTGATACATATATCGGAGTCTCAGTGGTATTTTCATTGGACTACTTACCTAATGAGGTAAATACTAATCAAGTTAGCTATGTGAATCTCATTGGGCAAGTGCTAGGAGGGAAAACACATTGAGTCTTCTAAAGATGTCAGGAATAGTATCCCAGAAAAATATGTTGAAAGATGTGTTATTTAAACTAAGGGGATATATCAGTGATCTGGAAAAAGGAGTTAGAAGATCCTATGATAGAGGCAACATGAGTCTGGGATGTTGAAGGTAATGTATAGAAATTAGAGGGAATACTAAAGTCATACTCTAATCTCATAGACAAGACTTTCAAAATTATACAAAAGCTAGACTGGCTATGGTAAGTGAAGGCTCTTTCCCTTTAACTCTAGGAAATGAAGCGTTTGTATAGCTCTACAGATGATTGCGAAATGAGCACATTTAGTTTTGAAAATATCTTTTTTTGAGACATGGTATATGCACTGGACTTGGGAGGTAAATGGATATAGGGGGCATGAATTAGAGCCCACTGTAGTAGTCTGCTGATGATGCTTGTGTTAGAGGGCATCATGTATCAGAGCAGGAGCAGATTGAGTAAAATTTTGGAATTAGGAAGTAAAATGACTATCTGGTTCTGACTTTTGTTTAGGATACGAGCACAGAAACTTTAAAGGATGACCTGTAGTTTCAAGTAGGGGAGACAATCAAATGGAGAAAACCAAACACAGATATTGTTTGTGAATATTCATTTTGAGGAAGATGAGCCGGAAGTGTTTTGAGTTTAGTTGAATATTGGGTTGGATTATTTAATTTAGTTTGAGATACCCTATGACACTTAAAAAATGTAGACAGAAAATAGCATCGACAAATTATGGACATGGTGTAATTGGACTTGGGCAACTGTCATCTCTTAGGGAGAGAATTTAGAATTAGATACTGTTGGATAGAGAAGACTAGAACCAAGTTAATTAACACACTATTGCAATACTAGAATATTCTAGTACTTTTTAAAATTATATTATTATTATCATTATTATTATTATTACTTTTACTCCATAGGTTTTCTCAAAGCTTTTTAAGGGGTGGATGGTGGGATTTGGGCCACACTTGACCATGCGTAGGCACAATTCCTTTTTCTGTGCTTAGGAGTGACCCTGGTGGTCCTTGCGGGACCATATGTGGTGCTCGGGATTCCAACAAGGAATGCAAAGCAAGCACCTTAACCTCTGTACTGTCTCTCTGGCCCCTAACCTGTTTTTATGTTACTACTAATTGTTGGATCTAATCTGAAAATGCTTCTCCAGAAAACAGTTTTGCTTAGTATTCTTTGTTGACTTTTTTTTTTCAACACTTTCACTATATGATTCTGTTCTCATCTGCAAGACTTTTCTATTTTAGTTTTTAAAATCAAGAATTTGCTGTTAGAGGCTCCTGTGTGTGAGCTATTCATTCCTTGTTTTAAATAAATCTTTGATTTGGGGGAGAATTTTAAGTAAGCTTTCTCCCTTTTTGCTTCTTTTTAGGACTCAGTACAAATACTGTTTTATCTTATGATGTCCCACATCTATTGGGGGCTTTTTCTCCTCTCTTCTGCTTAGCTCTTTCAAAATAACCTGTTTGGTTCTAATTCCTGTCCTGTTTGTTCAAGGCTGCTGTTATTTTTTTCTATTGCAGTTTTTATTTCATTTATTAGCTCTGGTATATTCTTTTAGCTCTTTCTTTGGTCTCCCTCCCTCCCTCCCTCTCTCTCTCTCTCTCTCTCTCTCTCTCTCTCTCTCTTTTACTTTTTGGGTCACACCCAGCAATTCTCAGGGTTTGCTCCTTGTTCTGCACTCAGGCATTACTCTGGAGGTGCTTGGAGATCATATTTGATGCCAGGGGTCAGACCTAGGTCGGCCAAGTGCAAGGCAAATGCTCTTACACTGTACTATCGTTCCTGCCCTCTGTTGAATTTTTCCCAACTTTGTTGGTGTATTTTCCCAGTTGTGTGGAGTTTTTTTCTTACTTTATCGTAGCTTTTGCTGAACTTCCGTAAGACATTTATTTTGAGATCTTTGCCTATTCGTTCCTTATGTGGTAAGTTGCTGGAATATAGTTGTTCTTTTGTATAATTGCTCATACTTTTCTTTGACTTGCGTTTCTTTTAGCCTTGAATTGATAACTTGCTCATCTGATGTTCTGGTTTAGATTAGGAAAGCTCTTCAGTGGTGGGTGAAGTATGAGTGTGCCTGCTGAGTGTGTTGTGACAGTTCTTGCTTGAGGAAGGCCTGGAGAGCCAGTCTCTGCAGTTCATCAGCTGACATTATGTTGGGGGAGCCGCTGGGGTCCCCAGTAGTATCAGCACAGAAGTTCTCTTCCACTTCTGAGGATGCCAGGAAACATGTGAAAACTCACGAGTCCAGTGCAGTTCCATAAGGCTTTTAATAGTACAACAAGCTCTACCACCACAATCAAATATAATGGAAGACCTCTAGCTCTGGTCAGAACTTAGACCATACACGAGGGCCCAAGTCTTTTACCAAAGAGGATCTCACCAGGAGAGACCCACCAAAGTGGATCCCACTAGAGAGGAGACAGTACCTCAAGTCAGTCTCCTTATATACACAAAAGTAATCCTAACTTCAAGGAGGGTCCTGTCAACAAACATCAACTAAACAGTTTCTAGATAGTAGAAGAGTGTAGAAGGATGGTGCCACATCCTACTACAGGTCTAAACAAATGATTATGCCAAGGACTAATCCCTTCTTCCAAGATTATCTCTTATGTAAAACACTGGAGAGAGAGAGAGAGAGAGAGAGAGAGAGAGAGAGAGAGAGAGAGAGAGAGAGAGAGGCTGGTATAAAGTAATACATCTTAATTTCATGGGCTTCATGTAATCTAGATGGTACCCACAAGGTCCTTCTTATTTATTATCTGTGTCTTGTTCTCTGTACACTGAAAGGGTCACTCTCGCCTGCTTGAGGGAAACCTAGTATGATCCTTCCTATAATCTTAAACGATAGTTTCAACATAGCCAAGTGGTAGTCTCCTGATAAATTCTAACTGTCCCACACTGGGTCCAGTGGGTATAAAAAGGAGTTGTGCCCAATCTAGATAACAGAAGTCTTAGTAGATATGTAATAATGAGTCAGAAGATACTCATTCAGTGTCAAGGTGTCTTCTGTAACTGCCACACCCTCTATCAGTGTTTACATAGAAGAGAGATCTCATTAGTATAAACCCTGGCTTAAGAACATGTAAGTAGATTAAACTGTGAGTGGATAAAACAGCAAAGCTCCCAAGCTAGCTAGGCCTGTCATCCAACAACTTTAGTACTGACAGTTACCACGATCCTCAGTGACAAAGACTGCAGGTATTTGAGGAGGCTGACAGAGCTTTGGTATTCCCTGGGGTGAAAGTTGCTAGGAATCTCAGCAACTTGTATCAGGAGGAGTGACTTCTCATATTCAGGAGTGTTGTGACCAAGGGACCACTGTTCCATGGACACTAATAGTGCTGGTGCTGGTGAGTGCCCCTGGAGTAGACAGGAGAGAACACTAGTGCACAGGTACTCACGGGTCAGCAGATTGGACTTGACGTTGAGATTGAAGGTGGAGGCTTTTGTGGGCTCTGCATGGGGTCAGAACCATTAAGTGCGCCATGGTTTTCTTTTATTGTTTGGCTTTTTTGGGTCACACTGGCTGTGCTCAGGAGTTATTCCTGGTTCTGTACTCAGGAATTAACTCCTGGCAGTGCTCAGGGGACCATATAGGATGCTGAGGATCGAACCAGGGTCTGCAGCATGCGGCCACACGCAAGGCAAGCTCCTTACCCCCTGTACTATCCAGGGCATGGAATTCTTTACCCTGACGCAACTAATAACTCTTTCTCAGGAGATGCAGCACATTGCCCACTCCAGTGAGTGGATCTGTGGCAACAGTGGCTTCTGATGAACTCAGTGGCAAATGCTTCTGCTTTCCACTGCTCTGATCATTGGGTGTGGGCTGATAGTTGGAGTCCTGTGTAAAAGCTACAGGGAATCTGAGATTGTTGGGAACCTAAGTGGCAAAGGCTACCAAACAGGTTCCTAGGAACTGCCTGGAACCTAGTACATGACTGATACTGATAACTTCCAACATTCTTCTTTGTTCCTAGTGTCTTCAGATGTCCTGGTTGACTTTTTAATATAATCATTCTTTGTTTTCACTCAGTTGTGCTGTAGTTGTGCTGTAGTAGGTAGAATCTTAATTGTACTCTTGAGCTTTACTAGTACTAGTCATGAATAACTGTGAATAACTTCCATATGTAAATGTGTTTCTCTATGTGTGTACTCACATGAATGGGTAGAGACTGATATCTCTTATGTCATCTTTCTGACATGTAGAGGAATTAATTCTACAACCACTGGTGCTGGGGGTGGGATTTCTGTTAGAGCAGGGAGACATGTGTGCTGGGAATTGAACTAGAATCAGCTGCATATAGAGTAAGGGCCTTAATCCTCTACTGTCTCTGGCCCTGATAGAATTTCTTTTTTTATTTTTTTTTGGTCACACCTGGCAATGCTTAGGGGTTACTCCTGGCTCAGGAATTACTCCTTGCTGTGCTTAGGGGACCATATGGGATGCCAGGATTGAACCCGGGTTGGCCGCATGCAAGGCAAATGCCCTACACGCTGTGCTATCGCTCCTACCCGAATTTCTTAAAATATTTTCTGTCTTGTGCTCTCAGCTTTTTATTTCCTGACAATATTTGTCAACATTCATATCCTTAGCTCCTTTATCACAGGTCTTTATTTCATGATAACAGCAGCACTAGCCTGCAAATGCTTCTATGTTTTTTTCTCATAAGTTATTTGCCCAGCTAAGGTCATTTAGCAAATATCTCAGAAAATTGTCTCCTAATTTTTTTTTAATCTGTGGAGTACTTTGCAGGTTACTTCTCCTTGCATTTGGTTTGTGATTACTTTAATTTCTTTTTTCTTTCTTTTTTTTTTTGTCTTTTCCCTTAAGGATTTAATTTTTCATACTTTTTTATTGATGTTTGGGTTTATTCTTTTTTGCTTTTTTTTTTTGGCATTTTGGGCCACACCCAGCTCAGAATGTGTCCCACTCCTGGCTCTGCCCTCAGGAATTGCTCCTGGTGGTGTCTGGGGGCACCCAGCAGGATCCCACCCAAGTTGGGCACGAGCAAGGCAAGCCGTCCGTCCTGTCACTGGCCCCAGGTTGATTCTTTTTAAGTTCAATAAAACTATATCCTATATACTATATATTTTTCATTCCTTTAATAGTAAGAATTACAGGATTGCGGGAATTATGTCTTGTGTCTATTTTTCATTTCTTTAATAGTTAGGATTACAGGATTGGAGGCAATTATACCTAGTGTGCTTCCATTTCTATTACAGTCTTATGAGTGGTTCTTAATCTTTTGAGAATCACTAGCTTTGATCATTTAGTAAATTGTATGTACCAAACCTATTTATTCCCTCCTGCATCTCAAGCAATGACCAGTAGTATTTGAATATTTCTATTACATGTAAATTTGGGGAATGAGTAGCTTTGTTTATAGTTAATGTTAGTACAAACCTTCCTTGAAAAATAATTTGTTTTTCTTGTTTGATGGAAATTGCTACTTATGTTACATTTTTATAGCTATAGAATTAAAGTATACTAGAAAGGTACAGCTTTTCCTTTTAGTAACAGTTTTATAATATTTCTTTTCTTCTTTTCCCTAGGTTTAACTATAGATCAACACATCATCTTGCATCTCATGGGTTCTATGAATTTTTAAATTGGTTTGATGAAAGAGCATGGTATCCACTAGGAAGAATAGTAGGTGGTACTGTAAGTATATTAGCAGTTATTTGTTAATAATACATTTTAATAGTTGTTTGAATAAATCACTCATTACTAAGGTGATGGACAAACTTTGCATAGTTTTGTGACAGTGTTGTACAGTTAAATACATTTTTTGTCATGGATTATACTAAATCATCTTCTTGGTAGTCACTTTACCCCACTACCCATTACTTCTGATGTGGTAAAGATCAAGTTGAGGGATATTTTATCACAGTGGATTATATGCTCAGATTATTTGTGCGTTTTCGTTTTGTCCTATAGCAATTTTATTGGGGAAAAAATTGGAAAGAAATAGAAATTCAGAAGAATCAGATAACTTTAATTTCAGATTTTAAGTGTGCCCTAAACTTCTGTTATGAGTACTAATCAGAGTTTATAGGGATTATGTATCTAAAATATGTCTAAGGGAAATAATTTTAGGATTTGGGATATCAAGAGCATGTTGAAGACAAAGGAATGACCTTGGTTCCTGGCACTGATTGACAGACTGGCTGAATTTAACCCCCTAACCCCCCACCCCCCACCCCCTCGCTCTGATTGGGAAACACTCCTTCCAAAGAAATGAGTTAAATATATATTAAGTTTTATGTTTTATTAATTTTATTAATAAAATTATTAGTTTTATTAATTTTATTACTTTTATTTCCTTCCTCCCTCCCACTTTTTTTCCTCCTGGTATTCTGTCTTACATTGCTTAGTAGTTTTCAGTGTTCATTATTAATTTTTTGTACTCACTGTTTAAGGTGTATTCCATAGTTTTAATTTTTTTTAATTTAATTTGACTGGAAACTGAAAAAATACTAAAATGTATATATTCAATATTGAGGTGTATGCATATGTATATTTAAGTATTTTTTGTTTCTAGTCAAATAACAATGTTTTAATTTCTATTTAACTACTCATGACTTAGTGAGCTATTTAGAATTGCATTTGACTTTTAACCATACAAGGAATTCTTAGCTTCTAATGCTTTCAAATATATTGTGGATAGAAACCAAATTTTGTGACTTTATTTTTTTTGTTTTTGGGTCCTACCCAGTGGTCCTCAGGAGTTACTTCTGGGTCTACACTCAGGAATCTTTCCTAGCAGCGCTTGGTCTCATATAGGGTGCTGGGGATCAAATCGAATCTGGGTCTGCCACGTAAATCTAACAGCCCAGCCCACTGTACTATCTCTCTGGCCCCTAAATTCTGTAATTTTAATAATTTGAATTTTATTGAGATTTGATTTGTCATCTTGTATATAATCAAATTTCATAAATGTGCCCTCTGTGTTTGGTAAGAATAGTTCTTCCTGATAGTAAGATGTCATTCTCTCATCTCGGGCATTTTTTAATCCTTGGCATAAATAGAAATAAAATACAAGAATAGTTTCTGGTACATGATGAACTCCAGTGCAAATTAGAAAGGTGGCTAGTGGTAGGTGGCTGTTTATTGTCTGTACTTGTCATTTTGATACTTCCTGTATTTATATTTGACTCTAATTTGCTGTCGAAAGTGCGAAGACTCCTATCTTGAACTCAAAGGCTTTCTTTTTGAAACTACAGATGCCCTGTGATTTGGGACTATATATCTTTTTAATTTGCCTTTGCTGAAGCCCTTAGGGGCTTTGCTAATTTGAGGACAGTTTTAGTCTTAATTTTTATTTGTATTTTGGGAATTTCCCAGCAGTGCTCAGGCTGCCAATGTACCCTTTCTGGTGAGTCTTAGTAAACTGGGGAGATGATTCCAAGGCAGGTCAAAGGATGTGCTGCTGCTGCTCTCTCTGCCTTGGGGTGTCTGGGATTTCCTTGCCCACCCATTTGTCTGGGGCCACGCCTGTAGCACAGAACCCTGTGTTACCTTATACTTCCTCTGGCCCAGTTTTTATTTGAGAATGTTAAAATGTGGGGGGAGAGAGGGGATGCATATCAGTTGGTGCTTAGGGCTTTGCTCTGGCATTGCGGAGCCTCCACGTGGTACTGGGATTTGAACCTGGGGCCACATTGATCTTTATCACTTGCCTTGACTTTTTATCTGGAGATTAGATAAATCTTTCAGTCTCTTTTGCAGTAGTTCTCCACAGGGTTCTAATAGTAGTTAGAGGCTATATCCAGCCTGACCTGCCCCCCAGCCTACTCTGCCCCACCAACTCTTTCCCACTTCCGCTCTTTCTCTTGTAGACTCCCCGTGGCTTTAGTGCCTGGATTTGAATTTACTCTTTTTTTTTTTTTTTGGCATCTGGAGGTGTTCTTTTGAACTTAACCATGCTTTTTTTTGTTGTTGGGTGAATTTTTGTTTTGTTTCTTTCATCTAGTACTTGTGTTTCAACTTCATTTTGTCAGCCAGATTATCCAGATGCATTGATTTTCTTAGCCTTTAGAGGTATTTCGATTTAATTTGTTTTTGTTTAATGTAGGTGGTAAAAATCATACACTAAGACCTGATAATTGTATGGAATGGAAAAAAAATTTGTGTTTAAGAATACTGATGGCTACCCATACTTTCTTTCCCGTGCCCCTCTATTCTATTCCTCTTCCATGCATTCAGAAGGTATTGAACATCATTTTACGTGTGTGAGGTGCAGGAATTGAGTCCAGGTCTCTTGCAGGCAAGTCAGGTACTTAACCATTGAGCCCCACCCCTGCCTTGAATATCCATTTTGTGCTTATCATTGTTCTGGATGCTCGAGAAATTTTTCCTGCCGTTCTAAAGCTCTGTCTGTGTGTGAGGTGTGTGTGTGTGTGTGTGTTTGCTTAATACGTAATGAAATAAATATATAGTATATATGGTCATATACTATATATTTATTACTATATATTTATATTATTTGAGTGCAGTGTTAAGGGAGAATAGGTTAAAGACTTGGGAGCTTGCAATTTTTAAATTGTATAGCTAGGAAAGGAAGCTTGTAATATTCTTTGTTATTTTAATGATAGAGAAAGAAAAGAATCTTTTGTATTCAAACATTTTATTCACTGAATAGCTGAAAAATAATGATCTACTTACAGTTCTTTGAATTTCCTTATTTGATTTTCCTTTTGGAGTGAGATTGAGGAATGCAACTATTATTTTCTTTTCATCCTTAAATACTTAAGTAGTACAAAAACATTTAACCTTCTAGGAATCCAGTGTACTTTGAACCAACCAATTCAGTAATCATTTCCTAGATGTTTTTAGCTTATGTATTGGTTTTGAGAGAATGGAACAGTATTTCTATGTGCAATATAAACCATATTGTACATAATTTTGACTTACATCCTTTTATACACAAATATCTATAAAAACTGGAGCTTATTAAAATTGTAGCATTAGTAGTAAGATTGTGACTTGAACTCTAGTGAAAAAAGTGGAATAGAAGAAAAATTACCAGTAATTTTCATTGTCAAACATTTTCAGTTTAATAACTCATTTGTCTTACATTTTATTTAAATAACTATCCTTCTGTCTATAAAGTTTATCTGTTAGTACTCCAAAAAAAATAATATTGGGGCTGGAAAGATAGTATAGTGTGTTGGGCACGTGCCTTGGATGTGGCTGACCTGGGTTCAGTCCAAGTGTCTCGGGCCGAGGGATAGTCCAGTGGGTAGGGCATTTGCCTTGCATACGGCCGGACCCAGGTTTGATCCCCAGCATCCCATATGGTCCCCTGAGCACTGCCAGAAGTAATTCCTGAGTGCAGAGTCAGGAGTAACCCCCTGAGCAACACCAGGTGTGACCCAAAAAGAAAAGAAAAAACCACCAGTGTCTCATGATCCCCTGAGTACCGCCAGGCGTGATTTCTGGGTGCAGACCATGAATAATCCCTGAACATTGCCAAGGAATGCTCAGACACCCAAAAAACAAAAAACCCCAAAGTATAATAATATGTGTGAACAAGACAAGTGTTTTGAGAGCTTATTCTCATACTCATTGTAAGCAATATCTAGTAATAACCTAATTTAGTTTTCAGTTACTTCATTTTACATATAAATTTTCTGTTTTCCTTTAGGTTTACCCAGGGTTGATGATAACAGCCGGCCTTATCCATTGGATTTTAAACACTTTGAATATAACAGTTCACATAAGAGATGTATGTGTGTTCCTTGCACCCACTTTTAGTGGCCTTACATCTATATCTACTTTCCTGCTTACCAGAGAACTTTGGAACCAAGGAGCAGGACTTTTAGCTGCTTGTTTTATTGCTATTGTACCAGGTTACATTTCCCGGTCAGTAGCTGGATCTTTTTGATAATGAAGGCATTGCTATTTTTGCACTTCAGTTCACATACTATTTGTGGGTAAGTAACATTGAATGTTTATAACCAGTAATAACCAGGAATTTTCTGTTGAAATGTTTGTAGGTTGTACACATTTGTCTTTATTTTTTTTTTCATAGAACTGTGTTGCTGTTTGTATTTTTAAAATGAGTAACATTTAATAATATGCCTGTTCTCAAAATATTGTCAGTATTTCTGTAATGCCTGTTTTACAAATGACAGTATACCTGAGCAAAGAGCTAGAAGTAATAAGCCCTAAATACTACTGGGTGTCGCCCCTAAACAAAACCAGTCAAACAAACAAAAAAAAAGGGTGAGCTATAAGAAACAAGCTAGTGGGCTAGAGAGATAGTTCAGCAGGTCAGGCACTTGCCTTACATGGCCAGCCCAGGAGTGATTCCTGAGTGCAGAGCAAGGAATAAACCCTGACTGTCTCAGGGTGGTTGCCTCAAAACCAATAAAACTATTGATTTGGGGAGAGAAGATCACAAGTATTTAAGAAAACTTATTATGTGGTTCTGTGACTTGGACTTTCGAATTGTTTTCAAATCAGCTTTATTTCACTGTTGCCAGGTTATTTGCTCTGAATATACTTGAATATAGTATCTCCTCTCCCTCTCCTTTTTTGGCTCATTGTTTTATTGTATTAGCTACTTCCAGTTTGCTTTGTGCTCTATTGAAGTGGGAAAGTTTCCAGCTTCTCACCAGTAGGATGTTTGTTGTAGGTTTTTTGTAGATGCTCTTTGTCCCTGTAATCTACAGTAATGCTTCCTTTTGGTAAGAGTGAAAGAAAAATTTAAGAGGAAAAATCTGAATATGTAGGCCTGTAAAAGTATAAAAGTGTGTTTTGTCCAAAGAGAATGTTGGCTTTATATTAGAAAATATTTTATTAAAGTGTCTAATAAGTAAAAGACAGTAATAAAAATCTAGGCCTGGAGAGATAGTACAATGGTTAAGGCAATTTGTTGATGTGGTTTCCCGGCACCCCACATGGTTCCCTAAGCCCACAAGGAGTGATCCCCGAATACAAGCTCTGAGCACAGCCGGATGTGCACTCCTCACCCCTAAAAATCCCAACTACTATGATCTTTAAAAAAAAATGCTTGATCTTGTCGGGGGCGCCACCGGGGTCCCCAACAGTGCCGGGAAGTGAGTTCCCATCTACCTCCGGGCGGGAATGGATGAAGACTCAGGAACTGGTGTAGTTTTAAAAGGCTTTACGTGGTCAGATAAACTGCCACATTTAAACTACCCCCTTATCTACGAAGTGATTTGCAGGAGGCAATCCAGGGCAGGTGCAGAGGCTTTTAGGCTTTTAGGTGTCCTGCAACATGATCTGACATAGAACATTTAGTAATATAAATGAAATGTTAGTTCTCTATAATGTATAAAATTCCTTAGTAAGCTAGGAGTAAAAAAGTTTCTTACTAGTGAGGGTAACCATCTGGGGATTTTATTGAGAGTACAATAAAATCTAAAGATCAATTTGGGGGCAATTTGTCATCTAACAATATAGATCTTTTGATTCGTGAGCTTGGTATCTTCATGATTTAAGTCTTCCTTTGATTTTGATTTCTCTGTTTTCTTCCTTTTTTCTAGATTAGGTGAGTTTTCAGAATCTTTTAATAAGCACTTTAAGGTGTAAATTTCTTTTTAAGTACTATTTTAGCTCTGTACAGCACAAACTTTTTAATTTTTTTTTATTTTACCACCGTGAGACATACAATTACAAAGGTGTTTATAATTGGTTCTTGGTATTACAGTATTCTAGCACCCATCACTTGACAGTGCCACATTCCCACCACCATTGTACCCACACCCCCCTCCTGCCCACCCCCAGGCTGCCTCTGTAGGAGGTACCCCTCTTTTCCTCTTTCTCTCTCTCTCTGTCTCTGCATCTCTCTCCCTCTTCTTTTACACATTGTGGCTAGCCCTGCAGATATTTAGGGTTTATCATGTAAGTCTCTTTGTGTATATTCAACGGTGAGTTCTAGTCTGACGTTACCATTTCCCACACTTAGTAAAACACTGGTATATATTTATATCCCATTAATGAATGCAGCCATTCTATATCTGTCCTTTTCCTTCTGACTAATTTCACTCGGCATGATAGTCTCCATGTCCATCCATTTGCAGGTAAATTTCATAATTTCTTCTTTTCTGACAGATGCATAGTATTCCATAGTGTAGATGAACTACAGTTTCTTTAGCCAGTCCTCTGTTCTCGGGCAGTTAGGTTGTTTCCAGATTCTAGCTATCGTGAATAATGCAGCGATGAATAAAGAAGTACAGATAGTGTTTCTGCTATGTGTTTTTGGGTCTCCAGGGTATATTCCTAGGAGTGGTATTGCCAGTACTATCAGTGGCATCAGTACCTAACTAACGGTATTCCCAGGAGTGAATCAAATGGGAGCTCAATATCTAGTTTTTGGAGGAATGTCCATATTGTTTTCCAAAAGGGCTGGACTAATCGGCACTCCCACCAACAGTGGGTGAGAGTCCTCCCTCCCCTACCCCCTCCACCCCCACCCCCCACATCCACACCAGCACCGGTGGTTCTTGCTGTTTTGGATGTGTGCCAGTCTCTGTGATGTGAGATGGTACCTCATTGTTGTTTTGATTTGCATTTCCCTGATGATTAAAGATGAAGAACACTTTTTCATATGCCTTTTGGCCATTCGAATTTCTTCTTTTTGGAACTTCTGTTCATTTCTTCTCTCCATTTTTGATGGTGTTGGCTGTTTTTTTTCTTGTGAAGTAAACAAACTTTGGCACAAACTTTTAAAGTAATTCCCTTGCCATTCATCCTTTGAAATGATAAAATCTAGTACCTAAAGTATGTTACTCACTTTTTAAACCATTAGTATTATCTTATTACAGAACATTTTTATCACTGTAAAGTGGAAAGCCTGAACTTATCATTACTCCCCATTCCAGGCCTGAATTTTCATTAGTCTTTTCTTATTAGTGCAGACACATAAGTAGTATCTATAATATTCTCAAATATAAAGCCAGTATTCCCTTTGGATAAAAGACACTTTTATACTTATACAGGCCTACGCATTCAGATTTTTCCCCCATTAAAAAGTCACTCCCCATTCTCACCTCTGCATTTGCCACTGGCAGCCAACTGTATTTTCCACCTCTATGGATTTGCCTATTGTAGAATCTTAGATAAATGGAATCATAGAATATGTAACTTTTTATATCTGAATTTTTTTTATCTTAACATATTTTCAGGTTTCAAATTTTATATTGTATCAATACTTAACTAAAAAATTAGGGGCCAAAGGGACAGCACAGTGGGTAGGGCGTTTGCCTTGCACACGGCTGGCCTGGGTTTGATCCATGGCGTCCTATATGGTCCCCCGCGTACCGCCAGGGAGTAATTCCTGAATGCAGAGCTGGTTCGATTCATATCTTCATATGTGAGCAACCAGTTGTATATCAGCACCTTTTTGTTAAAAGGTAGGAGAGGTAGTTCAGAGGCCTGGACTGTCCTCCTTGTGGGAGCGCCTGTGTCAGGTCCCTGGCCCCGCGCTGTGCTGGGAGTAGTTCTTGACCACTGCTGACTGTGTGCACCCCCTCACCCTCTCCAGGACTGTCGCTTCATTTTGCTTCTTTGTCAAAACTCGGTGTACTTGTGTGAGCCTATTTCTAGACTTTTGAAAAGTTTGTTCATTTTGTTCTAAATTCTTTTACCAATATTAACACTATCTTGATTACTATATACCATTATAATAAACCTTGAACATGAGTAATAAAGTCCTCTGATGTTCATATTATATTCATTATTTTGGGTCTTTTTGCTTTTCCATAAAACTTTAGGAGTGAGGGTCAGGGCCCACTTGGCTATGCCTAAGGCTTACTTCTGGCTCTGTGCTCAACAGTGACTTCTGGTGGTGCTCAGGGGGAGCAAGCTACCCTGTGTTACAGGGGCTGAACCCTGGTCGGGTATGTACAGCTCAGTCTCCTTACCCAGCGGGCTACCTCTCAGGCCTTCCATGTAACTTTCAAATTATAAAATAACTGTGGACTGTTTATTGTGGCTGTGTTGGATTTAGATGTATTGTATACTAGTTGGTACCGTTTGCCATTTTTATTTTAATTTATTTATTTATTTATTTATTTATTGCTTTTTGGGTCACACCTGGCGATGCTCAGGGGTTACTCCTGGCTCTGGACTCAGGAATTATTCCTGGCAGAGCTTGGAGGACCATATGGGATGCCAGGGATTGAACCCCGGGCGGCACAGGCCGGCCACGTGCAAGGCAAATACCCTACCCGCTGGGCTATCACTCCGGCCCCAATTTGCCGTTTTTAATTTTGATAAACACTGTAATATTGAGTCTTATTAAATTTTGTGTCTTGCAAACTTTTCTGATGGGATTTTGTTTTTAATCTTTGGGAAGTTTTACAAAGGCTATCATGTCATCTGCAAATAAAAAAAGGCTTATTTTCTCTGCTTTTCTATTTTTCCCATTATTTATTTATTCATTCATTCATTCACTCATTCATTCATTCATTCATTCATTCATTCATTTGTTATGCCACCGTGAGATAAGATGTTCATAACTGGGTCTCAGTCATACAGTGTTCCAGCACCCGTCCTCTATCAGTGCCCTGTTTCCACCACCAATGTCCCCATTTTCTCCCACCCACCTCTAGCCTGCCTCTGTGGGTACTTTTTTTTTCCTTCTCTCTCTCCCTTTCTCTCTCTTTCTCCCTCTCCCTCCCTCTCTCTCTCTTTCTCTCATTTATTTTATTGACTAATGCTTCCCCAAATGATGTTGAACAGGACTGTGAAAATGGGCCATTCATTATTACTGCCTGTTTTTGTTTTAAGTTCAAGTTAGCTGGGAAGATTTTATTGTGAATTGGTGCTGGGTTTTTTTAAAAGTGTTATTGTTTTATATGTTGGAGCCACATCCAACATTGCTCAGGGCTTACTCTTGGCTCTATGCTCGAGATCATTCCTGGTGGGGTTCAAGGGACCACATATAGCAAACACCATTGATTGAACATGAGTTGATTTCGTGTAATACAAGTACCCTCATCACTGTACTATTGCCACAGCCATGATGCTGGGTTTTGTTAACATGTTTCCTGCATCTGTCAATATAATTATACTGTCGTTTCCCTTTAACCTTTTTTTCCCCCTTTTTGGGTCACACCCGGCAATGCTTAGGGGTTACTCCTGGCTCTACTCAGGAATTACTCCTGGCAGTGCTCAGGGGACCATATGGGATGTCAGAGATTGAAATCAGGTCAGCCACGTTTAAGGCAAATGCCCTACTTGGCGTGCTATCACTTCAGCCCTCTTACCACCCGTAACCTTTTGATGTGATGGAATTGATTTTGAAATGCTGAACCAGCTTTAAGAATATGGAACTTTCCTTTTTTAATTATTGGATTAATCTTCTTAGTTTGTGTGTGGGGCGGGGTCGGAATTTGTTTTTGTTAGTGTGTCTGGGTACCAATGCTGGCTCTCCTCAGGGTTTATTTACTCCTGATACTATGCTCACTATACTGTAGAGGCCTGATAAGCCTGGGAGAAAAGGAGGGAGCCATATAGAGATGCTGGGAATTGATATCCAAGGTCAGGCAAAACATGGATCAGGAGGTCTTGTCAATAGGTGGAATCTAGAATCTACAGCAAACGTGTGGGAGTCAGAGGTTAGGTAAGACAGAGAAGGGAGCATTGTGCTAATAATCATTGAATGTAGGCAAAGGGATACACATAACCTCTAAATGTATGTATTGCAAGCCACAATGTGTGTGTGAGAGGAGAGAGAGAGAGAGAGAGAGAGAGAGAGAGAGAGAGAGAGAGAGAGAGAGAGAGAGAGAGAGAGAGAGAGAGAGAGAGAGAGAGATTTGCAAGCCACAATGTGTGTGTTTGAGAGAGGGGAGAGAGAGAGGAAGAGGGGACAGGGGAGAGGGAGAGGGGAAGTGCCTGCCATAGAGGCAGGCTAGGGAAGAGGAGAGGAATTGGGGACATTGATGGTGCAAAATGTGCACTGGTGGAGGGATGGGTGCTCGAACACTGTATGACCGAAACCCAAATATGAACATCTTTGTAATTGTATATCTCACAGTGGCATAATACAACATTTTTTAAAAAATGCTGGGGGTTGAACCCTGATTGTCTATGTGCAAAGCAAGCACCTTACCTGTGTACTATCTCTCCATCCCCTCTTATTCATTGCTAAATTGATTTACTACAATTTGGTTGAAGAGTTTTGCATCTAAATTTGTGAAACATAACTAGTTTATAATTTTCCTTTCTTGTACTATCTTTTTCCAAATTTGACTTTAGGGTGTGAATCTTATGAAAATGAGTTTGGACATGTTGCCCCTGCTTTTTATGAAAGAGACTTTAGAAGAATATTATCTATTCCTTAAATGTTTGTTAGAATTTGCCGATAAAACACCATCAGGATCTCTGGTGCTTTCTGTTGCAATTTTTCTTGTTAGTAGAGGTCTGTGTAAATTTTCCAAATTGGGTGATATTGACCCCTGTGGAGAACGCTGGAATGATGTGTAGGGTCAGTAACAGCTATTAGGTGCAGCAGGAGTATGCTTTCTTTTTTGATCACTTAAGGAAGATAGATTTCCTGGGAGGTGCTGAGTTTAAAAAAAATTAACATATATATTATAATTTTTTCCCTAAAGCAGGGCTGGTAGGTCAAATAAGTTTCAGAACCTGTGGTTTATATGATCTATTTCAAGGATTGAATCTTTTGTAAATTTCTGTATATATTTATTAAAAATAAGTACCTGAGCTCTCTGTTAATTGGATGACAATAATACTTCTGTTTTACTCATCAAGTGTTTAATAAACTACTGCACAAATTTAACTCAGTTAAGAGCTATTATAGACATAAATCAGAAAGATTGGTGAAATACATGGTTATAACTGGTAATCTGCACAGTTTTCTTTGTCCATTGGGGTGTGTGTGTGTGTGTGTGTGTGTGTGTGTGTGTGTGTGTGTGTGTGTGTGTGTGTGTGTAGGTGACTAGGTACCAGATTATTTTTTGCATTGAAGAAATGTTACAGTAAAAGTGAAATAAAGGCTATACAAAGTTAAAGGTTAACTTTTTTAAAAGTTAAAAAGTTTATATATGTATTGGTTTTAAATTAACACTGTAAACTTTTCTATATTCTGGCTGTTTTATTTGCTGTACATCCTCCTAAGAAGAAAAAACAAGGGACCAACTCTACCTGACAGGTGTTTTTTTTTTTTTTTTTTGGGGGGTGGGTCATACCTGCAGTGGTCAGGGGTTATTCCTTTTTTGGGGGTAAGGGAGTCTCACCTGGTGATGCTTAGGGATTTCTCCTGGCACTACACTCAGGTATTACTCCTGGCAGTGTTCGGGGACCATATGGGATGCTGGTCCCTGGGTCTGCCACATGAAGGCAAACACCCTGCTTGCTGTGCTGTCACTCTGCCCCCTGCCTGGCAGTTTTAAAGATGCCCCTATCCTCTTTCCAGCTCAGCTGAATTCAATAGAGAGGATTTCCTCCCCTAATTTAGCTTTCATAGGAATAATTATCACGATCACGATCTTCCCGTTAATCATCTATTTGCTAGAGCGGGCACCAGTAATATCTCAATATGTCCTGTCACATGCTGTAGAGCCAAGGGCATCGGCTTGGTACAGGAACATAAAGAGCCTCAAACCATTATATTAGGTCATGAGAATGATCTAATATAATTGTTACTGGCATTTGGCATATCAAATACAACACAAGCAGCTTGCTAGGCTTGCCGTCGGGAGGCATACTCTATAAACACCTCCAAATAAAGCCTTTATTGATGAACTGCTGCGCCGCTTAGGCCGCGCGGCCGGGCTGTGATGGGCTGGCCGGCTGGGTGGAGTTCTGATGAGAGGGAAGTCCAATGTGGAAAATGGCGGCACCCATGGAGTGAGTGGGGGTCGTCTGGCTTGTTGTGAGGTTCTGCCGGGTGGTGGGCCAAGGCCGGAACCCACCATGCCTCCCGACTGCCTCATGAACGGCTGGGCACAGGGAGAGCAAGGAACCGCTCTGCCCCATGTCTGAGAGTCTCTGGACCAGCATACCTGGGCGGATTGAGGAAGAAACTGCTCCAGGGTGGGTGTCGATGATCCGGGCGGTGATGGGCTGGTCGGCTGGGTGGAGTTCTGGGCGGATTGAGGAAGAAACTGCTCCAGGGTGGGTGTCGATGATCCGGGCTGTGATGGGCTGGTCGGCTGGGTGGAGTTCTGATGAGAGGGAAGTCCAATGTGGAAAATGGCGGCGCCCATGGAGTGAGTGGGGGGTCGTCTGGCTTGTTGTGAGGTTCTGCCGGGGTGGTGGGCCAAGGCTGGAACCCACCATGCCTCCCGACTGCCTCATGAACGGCTGGGCACAGGGAGAGCAAGGAACCGCTCTGCCCCATGTCTGAGAGGAATAATTATAGTGTATTTAATTTTAATTTTTTTTTTTTGCCATCATGATTCCATGTAAGAGTATTTCCATCATTCTTAAAAGTTGGTTCACTTCTTACCTTCTCATCTTGGCATCTCTGATGCATTTATTTCTGGAAATTTTATATAATAAATGCATTATGTAATGCATATTGTTTACTTGTGATTTAGTGTTTCATTTTTTGCTGTATGTACCACTCTTTTTATTGTTGTAAAATTCCATTATACCAATATATACCACATTTTGTTTCTCCAGTCTCTTGGATGAAATATTGTTTACTCTGTTGATCTCCCCTATAGCCATCTGTGGCCCTTTTTTTGAGATCTCTTTCTGTTTCTGGCCCTTTTGTATCTTCTAGTCTCCTCTCACACCTTTTTGAACATTGATTTGTGCAGCCGTCCTTTATTCAATTCACTCCTCTAAGCACTGTGGGCATTGGATATTGTAAGAGCAATCTCTGTTCAGCCCTGGAAACATCCCACTTTTTAGTTTCTATGTTTTGTTATACATTTAATCTTGAGCACTTGGTTTGAAGTGTGAGGGTTCACTTATGAATTAATTTCAGTAAATATATTTATGTTTTAGTTTTTTTGAGATTTGCAGCAGTTTGAAAAAACCTTGCAGATTAACAATAGCCCCCCTAAAATCTCTAAAAAGTCTATAGAACATGAATGCATTAAATGTGTAGATAAGTCTGTTTTATCATTTGCTATAATAAAATAAACATTTTGTAAGTTTATCAGTAATTATATGTACATAGCATGAAGTCAAGAGATATAAAAATGCACTATTAAATCATAATTGCATAAAATCTACATTGTATTACTGTAATAATTTAGTAGCCTACTCCTGTTTCTGTTGCTTAATATTCATGTTTCGACTATTTGCTTTAAAATAGCATGCGCTGCTTATCTCCATGTGAGTGTTTTGTCTTTCTAGTAATTGCTTATCACAATAAATAGTGATCTCTTGGAGCTAGGGCGATAGCTTGAGTAGCAGAGCACATGGAGAACGCTGAATGTGATCTTCAGTGTTGATAGTCTTCTATTCCAGCCCTCTGATCTCCCCTGAACGCCTTGTTGCTAGTGGTCCAGACTACCTGACCTCTCAGATACAGCTGGGTATAGTCCCCAGTTTATTTCTTAAAATATCTCAAGATTTTTACATGTTTTCTTTGTGTTCATTATAGTACCATAAAACTTGAATAATACCATAGAGTCAAATAAAATGGCACAAGTAGTGCTGGAATTGTTCCAAAAAAAATGAAGAATAAGAATAAGTAGAATTGCTTGACATATTTACCAGAGACAGTATTTATGTAGATACTGGGAACAGATGTTGCAGACAGATAGGATATAAACCGCAGTATTCAAACTTGCAGTACAGTACTGTAATGCTTTTACATACAGTAGTATAAAGCATTAACAGTACTGTAAAAGGAATTTCCTTTTGTTGTAGAGCCACTGCTGGCAGTGCTCAAGGCTTACTTACTCCCTGTAGGGCTCAGGAGATCATATAGGGTGCTGGGGATCAAACTTTGGTTGGCTTGTGCAAGGCCAATGCCTTAGCTGCTATACTATCTCTAGCTCCACTTAAGATTTTCTTGGCATGCGCATGTGTTTAGGGGATTGAATGACACCCAGTGCCCTTGGTTCTCAGCATTAGTCCTGGCTCTGTGTTCAGGGGACTCTGTGCAGTGCTGGGGATTAAACCTGAGCCTGCAGAAGTAGCGGAATGCTGTCTATGGTTCCCCTTTATGATTCCCTTACTATTTTTCTCTAACTTGCTTTCTAGTAAAGATACATATAACACATAGTATACAAAATGTTTTAGCCAACTGTTGTTTGCAAGTCAACAGCAGTTTTAGGTTTGTTAAAAATTGTCAGGTTTTTTTTTTTCTTTTTCTTTTTGGGTCACACATGGCAATGCTCAGGGGCTACTCTGGCTCCACACTCAGTATTGCTCCTGGAGGTGCTTGGGGGACCATATGGGATGCCAGGGATAGAACCCAGGTAGGCCGCGTACAAGGCAACCGCCCTACCCGCTGGACTATTGCTCCGCCCAAAAATTATGTCAGTTTTTGACATAATTTTGTCTCTTTGTTGACGTCCCTCTTTTCCTTGATACCCCCTACCCCTGTGTTCAGGATTCAACTGTTTACCCTTACCTATTCATATTTTAGCATAGAGCCCACCTACTTATTTTGTCCTGCCAAAGGTAAACCTTGATTCTTTTTGTAAAATCAAGATGGTTTTTGTATGACAGGAGTGTTTTTTTTTTCTGACACATATATTATGATGTTGAATTCAAGATTAGACTTCAGCTAGTTTCATAGAAGCAAACTGGTAACACCCTTTTGTTTGGGCCACACCTGGCAGTGCTCCGGTTTTACGCCTGGTTCTGTACTCAGGGATCTCTCCTGGCATTGTTTAAGTGACTGTTCCTGGTGCTTGGGATCGAACCCAGGTTGGCTGCATGCAAGGCAAGCACCCTACTTGCTATAGTATTTCTCTGGCACTGATATTACTAAGTATTAGGAACTAGGAATGTTTCATCTTTCCTTCTCTTCTTCCATTGTTTGTGTTACAATATCAGACGGTACCTGTAGTTTAGTATTCTATTAGAGGTTTGTGTTAAAATGAGCTCTATAGAACACCTACTAAATTTGGACTGTTAGGAATAAAGATAACTTTTTTTTTTTGGCTTTTTGGGTCACACCCGGCAATGCTCAGGGGTTTCTCCTGGCTCTGCACTCAGGAATCACTCCTGGCGGTGCTCGGGGACCATATGGGATGCCGGGATCGAACCCTGGCCGGCACAGGCCGGCTGCGTGCAAGGCAAACACCCTACCCGCTGGGCTCGCTCCGGCCCCAAAGATAACTTTTTAATATAGAATTCTTTGTAATATGACTTAGATATGACTTTGTGACACTCACTTGATTTATCTTAAAGATGATCCATTTTACTGTTTTAATCTGGGCGTTGTTTCTTTGATTTTCCTGAATGCAATAAAAATTTGTCTACTTTTTGTCTTTTTGTGTCCCACCCCTTGATGCTCAGGGCTTACTCCTGGCTCTGCACTCAGGAATTACTCCTGGCAGTCCTTGGGGAACCATTTGGGATGCCAGGGATCGAACCTGGGTCAGCTGTGTGCAAGGACTTACCTGCTGTACTGTACTATTGCTCTGACCCAAGATTTGAACTTTTGGACCAAGATTTGTACTTTTGAACTTTTGTTTATTCCTAGTTATCTTTCCAGTTTATAGTAATTGAGAATTTTACTGATACATACTCCATTTAAAAATTACTGTAGGCTGACATTTTTTTAAAATGCGTATCTGAAGGTTTCTATGGATTTTCATAATCGTTTCAAAATGGATGTTCATAATTTGAATTATAGTGAAATACAAATGATCACATATTCAAATGAGGAAGATTTAAAAATTAAGATAAGTTTCAGCAAGACAATCACGAAAATGATTTATCAACAAAGATTGATTTTAGTCAATATGTTGTTATTAACCATTTTAAGGCACAAATATATAACAGTAAAAAGTAAAATGTCTCTTTAACTGAAAAATATATTAAAAATTTTAAGCTAATCCTAAAATTTTCCAGTTGGTTAATGTACCTGTCAAATGAATCTCTATCGTGACTTTCTGTACTGCACTAAACTTTTAACTTTTTTCTTCTGCAAGAACATTTCTAAAATTTTTTCTCTCTTTTAGGTAAAATCTGTGAAAACTGGCTCAGTTTTTTTGGACGATGTGCTGCTGCTTATCATATTTCTATATGGTAGGTTTTCATATTTAAAACTAATTGAGGTCTAACAAGTGCTTTGCAGTTGAACCAATAACTACTATTCATAATTTTTCTTTCGTCCAGGTCTGTTTTTCTTCTTTCTTGTTTGGGATCCTAATTTTGTTTAATGTGTTCTTTTTTATTGCTACCATATTCTTCAGACTCCTGTCCCAAAGGGCCTTTTTGGGCTCTAGCTTTGCTGGGGAGAACTAATACTTAACCCCTCAAATATAGTATTTGCAGCAAATAAAGCTCAGATGTGCTGCTTTACCTAAGTCATAGTCAGTTAGAGACTATACCTCTTTGTTTTCCTGCCTTTCTTTTCTTTACCATAGGCTACGTAGATCCACCCTGCTGCAGTCTTTTTTTAAATCTGGCCCAGGTATGCTGATCCAGAAACTCGCAGACATGGGGCAGAGCTGCTACTGACTCTCCCTGTGCCCAGTCGTTCATGAGGCACCCGGGAGGGATGGCAGGTTCTAGCCGTGGCCCGTCACCCCAGCAGAGCCTCACAACAAGCAAGACGACTCCTCACTCCATCAGGGGCCTCCATTTTCCACATCTGGACTTCCCCCTCATCAGAACTCCACCCAGCAGACCAGTCTATCACAGCCCGGCTTGCGGACGCACGGTTCACCAATAAATGCTGGATTTTGAGATGACTATAAGAGTTTGCTACCCACACGGCAGAGCCTGGCAAGCTACCCGTGTCATATTTGATATGCCAAATACCAGTAACAGTTATAGACCTCATTCCCATGACCTGATGGAATGGTTTGAGGCTCTTTATGTTCCTGGAGCAAGCAGGTGCCCTTGGGCTCTTCTTGCATGAGGCATGCCGGTCATATGGAGATGTTACTGGTGCCCGTTCGAGCAAATCGGTGATGAACGGGAAGACAGTGATACAGTGATACAGGCTACGTAGTATCTTATACTGAAAATTACTGATAATCTAGATAACTCTATTTTGGATTTGCACACATACAATTGTGTATTTAAATTCTGCTACCTTTTTTTAGCTTTTTGGGTCACACCTGGCAATGCTCAGGAGTACAGAACCTGGCTCTGCACTCAGGAATTACTCCTGGCGGTGCTCGGGGACCATATGGGGCGCCGGGATTGAACCCAGGCCGGCACAGGCTGGCCGTGGTGCAAGGCAAACGCCCTACCCGCTGGGCTATCGCTCAGGCCCCAGATTCTGCTGCTTTTAAAGTGAGTAAAGTTTAGGGCTCAAAAGTGTCAAATTTTTTGTTCTTTTCCATTTTAGAGTTTCATGGATAGCAGAAGCTAGCAACATATCCTCCTCCAAAGTTTTCACTTCCCTCCACTGTCATTCCAGTGCCTCCACCATCTTTTTTAAATGTTTTTCCATTTTATTTAAACACCATCATTTATAGAGAAGATGCATTTGTTACAATGTTTCAGTACCAGTCCCACCACCAGTGTGACTTTCCCTACAATTTCCCAAACCTGCCCCCTTAGCAGGCCCAAATGATTTATTTTAGATTGCTTGTTACAATTAAATGGCTAATGGAATTATCAAAAAATAGTTCAGTAACAGAAAGTTTGTGAAAATTGTTATGTTTCACCACAGGACATTAAGTCCTTGTCTGAGGGTTGTCTGTTGTTGCTAGTTGAGCCTTCTATGTTAATGTTTTTGTTTATTGAGCTTAGTTGGCTTCTGTGTTACTTTTTCATCTAATTTGGTATGTTCCTACTGGAATGTCAATACTATAGATTTTGGAGATGTCCTGGCGCCAATTACTCCAGAATGTTTTAACTGGGGAGTGAGCTTACTTGGCGGTGGTTGTGAGATATGGGAGGGGGGGTAGGGCAGGGGCTTCCCACCCTCTCTCCAAGAAGACCCCAGAGTTCTCAGCCAAAAAACCTATATATCTGAAAGTTGCAGTAGCACGGCATCTGTTTCTGCAGGGCTCCTTTGTGAAGCAGTGCAGTCTGGCTGTAGGCATGGCGGCAGCTGTTGGTGTGTGGCTGTGGCTGCCAGGGATTCCGCGTGGTGGGACGCAGCCTGCCCCCTTCCTGAGCACACTGCAGCCCCATCTTATTCAACCTGTTAGTTATTACCACACACCTAAGAACTAATTAAGAGCCTCCCGTATTGCTACAAAATGTACTCAAAGAAAATAACATCATTGGTTCAGGATAACTGTTTTCTTAATTTAGGCCAGAGCATGCTATATTATTAGTTTTACTCTAATTAGTGGTATAGGGTAAATATTAAAATGAGATCTTGATACATAATTCAAAAGTGAAAAATAAGTGATACCCCAAGTAGCACATTTTAATTTGAAGATCTCAAAGTATATCCAGGTCATCTAGTAGGTAATCTAGTATTCCTTTTAGTTAAGTGGTAGACTAGCACAAAAGATTTGTTGTTTTTATTCTCAATACTGTTCCTACCCTCACCCCCTAATGGACTCTGAGTTCTGGATCATTTCTGGCAGGCCTTATGGCTCTATTTGGGGTGCCAGGGATTGAATCTGGGTTGGCTATGTGCAAGGCAGGCACCCTACCTGATGTTATATTGCTCTCACTTTCTGTGATGTATCTTACAAAAGTATAGAATCAAAATGGGAGAAGTAAAAATTTAAAATATTTTAATGTATTAAATATTTAACTGAATATTAAATATTAATATTTTAAAAATAAAAACCTTAAAAAATTAAATGTCTTAAAATGTGTTTATGACAACCTTATTACAGATTCTTACTGATATCAGCTTCTATTAAATTTTAGTTAAATGTGACTGTTTCTCCAGTGATTATTGAAATATCATTAGATTTGTGGGTTGTTATTTTAATTATCAGTAAAAATAAGAACCATTATTTGCTATGTAGTCTGTTTCTAGGCTTTGCTGAAAATCCTAGTATTTTTTCGTTTACTTACTGTGTTTAGATTAGCACAACTAATAACCTTTATTTTAAAAACAAGCAAATTATTTACCTTAGTGTTTCTGTACTTTTAGGTCTCTGCTTGGGGTGGTTATGTTTTTATTATCAACCTTATTCCACTTCATGTGTTTGTATTGTTACTGATGCAGAGGTACAGCAAAAGAGTCTACATAGGTAAGTGATTTAACATTTAGAATCTGTCATCTTCTCAGAGGTATCTCATGTACAGTTTTCATTGAACAGATGTTTTATGTTTGACTAGTATTACGAGAAGATAAAAGTAATTATGGTTTTGTTTCTTTGTATATTAATAAGTAGGATCAGACATTTTTAATGTTTTGTTACCAGTTTTCTTTGGTGAAAATTAGTGTAAGATTTGATATTTGTTGGCCTTTTAAGTTTGGAGGAATGAACTTTATTATGAAAATCATTTATCCTGGACTGGAGCCATAGTATTATAGTATGGCACTTTCTTTGCTCACAGCTGACCCGAGTTCTATCCCCAATACCCCATATGGTCCCTGATCCCTGCCAGGAGTGATCCTGAAGGTCAGAACCAAGAGTGAGCCCTAAGCACCGCCTGGTATGATCCAAAAAAAAAATATGTACTCATATTTTGGTTACTTACTGTAATAGAGTAAGCATCTTTAAATAATTTAAATGACTTTTTTTTAAATGTCCTACCGCGTACTAGGTATAGTAACTCTTGTTTCTCACAGTTGTAGAAGCTAGCAAGTTCAAAATCAGGGAACCAGTATAGTTACTTGGAGGCCTCTCTTTCTGGTTTAATAGCTGGAACCTCGTCATATGGTTCTCAAATTGTGAAATGGCTGAGTTGGTTCTTAGGGCCTCTTTTTTAAGGAACGTGAATTCCTTGAGTTCCAGGACCTAGTACTGCCAAGACCTCTTTTTAATTCTATCACCTTGAACATTAAGGGCTCTTTCGGGTCAGGAAAATAAACATTTCTGTTACTGGATTTGGCATATCGAACACGCATCGGACAGCTTGCCAGGCTCTGCCATGTGGGCAGGAACGGTTTGAGGCTCTTCATATTCCTGAATCAACCAGATGCCATTGGGCTACATTGGCACGTGATAGGGTCCAATGGAAATGTTACTGGCGCCCGCTCAAGCAAATCGTTGAATAACGGATTCAAGTGATCAAGTGATCACCTTGAACATTAGATTTTCTGCATATGAATTAGAGGTATGGGTCACAAATATTTGAACTGTGGTTTTTTTTCTCTAGCACTGTCGTTTTGTACTTATTTTGAATAAGATGCTTAATTTATTAAGTCTCTGGTTTCTTAGAGCTCATTTTCATTGATTTTTATTTTCTATTGATAGAGAACATTATGGGTGGAATTAATCAGCTGTTATCTGAAACCCAGTGTCTTAGGAAAATAAAACATTTTCATCATAATACAGTGTTATTGAGAAACAAATGTAAAAATACATAATACTTGGGTGGTTTATCAAAAACTTAATCAGTTATCCTATGATATAGTAATAGCACTGCTAGGTATATATCAAGAAAATTGATAATACGTATTCACCAAAAACTTGTAAACTAATGTTCATAATAGCATTTATTATTTAGAGTAGCCAAGAAATAAAGAAACTGAATTATATGTCAACAGAATAGTTAAAGGTTGTTACGGATCTATACAACGTAATGTGATTCAGCCTTAAACAGAAATTACTTCCTGCAAGGGGTGAACCATGAAGACTTCTGCTAAGATGAGAGATATATATTATAGCTATATAAGCCATTTATTGTAGATCATATATTTTGAAACTTTCAGAATGTGCATGTAGACAGAAACAAAGGTATATCTTGTGTTTTCAGTGGCTTTGTAGATGAGGAATTGAGTGGCTGCTTGTGGGTATAGAATATTTTTGAAAATCAGAAAATCTCAAATTAGATGGTGTTAATGTTTACATATATCTGAATATAATAAAGACAACTCAGTGACAGTTTTTAAATGGGTGAATTTTGTAGACTATTGGTTTATTAAAAAGGCCAATTTTCATATTGTAAACTTGTATATTTAATGTAATTGGATTCTATATGTATATCTAATTATGGCAATACTAATATTGATATATTGTGCATATATTATTATTATAATCACAGCACATTATATTTACCAGTAAAATAATAGCAGTTTCTTATGTGCACAAACTGTCTTAAGTACTTTACATGTGTTTAAATCATTTAATCTTTTCTTTTTTTCTTTTTGGGTCACACCCGGCGATGCTCAGGGGTTACTCCTGGCTCTGCACTCAGGAATTACTCCTGGCAGTGCTCGGGGGGACCATATGGGATGCCTGGGATCGAACCCGGGCCGGCACAGGCCAGCCGTGCAAGGCAAGCGTCCTACCGCTGGGCTATCGCTCCGGCCCCCAAATCATTTAATCTCTAAAATTGTATTTTGAGAATAAATACTGCTACCTTGGTTATTTTACAGACAAGGATGAGAAGAGAAGGAATTGGGTTAAGATCAGATAGTTTATTATGGAACTGACTCAAATTTAGTTGTTTTGTCTAGTAGCTTATAATGCTAAAAACCACTGTGCTTCTATTAAATACTTCAACTCGTGCGATAACTCTTCCATAAAAATGCTGTACACAGTCATTGGGATGGAGGAAGAATGATAAATTAATTAGCATATTTTTGTTTTGGAAATACTGTGAAATGGATGAAGACACACATTTATTACAGGGAAGGAGTTAAGGCCTTATTTAAAAAATTTGGCATCCTAGAAGCCAGAGCATGGATAGTGGGTAGGGTGCTTGTCTTTCACGCTGCCAGCCCAGGTTTGATCCAGGGCATCCTTTATGGTTCCAAGTCCCACCAGGAGTGATCCCTAAATGTCACTGGGTGTGGCCCCAAAATTAAAGACAAAAAAAAAAATGAAGTTCTAAAAGTTAGGGGATCTGGAGAAGAAACATGGTGACCGACTTTTACAAATTACCGTTGAATCAGAGGTTTGAAGAGAAGTTTGAAATAGCCAGAGGTCAAATGGAATTAGCTCCCCTGATTTATCATTCAGAGCCAGTAGGGTAAGAAGTGAGAACTTGTTCTGGAGAAGATAGTTCTTGAGGTAACGTGCTTTTGTTTTGCCTGGCATGCTGGTCATAAGCCTCAGTTTTAATTTCCAGGACCACTTATTCCTGAACACAGAACCAGGAGTAAACCTTAAGTATCAGTGGGTATGACCTAAAAACCAAAACCAAAAAGAGAATTGAGATCTCCTATTTGGTGACTAGAATATCTCTTGTTGGACAAAGATATTCAAAAATCATGTAATAACTGCTTTGGCTCTTGAATAATAAAATGATTTAACTATTGGTGTGGTAATACTGTTGTATTTGTTGTAAAGCAGATATTTACAGACTTTAAAAACAATGCTGCTTCATTAATAGGAAAATAATTAAAAATAGTAAAATAAAATGGTGTAGGAATATTATGTGTATTATGCATTACAGTAGTAAATGTCTCAACATAATTTTCATAATGGTTAAATTGTCTGGTCTTACCATGTAACTAGAGATGATTTTTGTGTTGTTTAGTTTACTTTTAAATGGATGGTAAATGAGTATGGAATAGTTCTTTTTATTCTAAGTTATTATTAACTTAATTACCTTAAAGCATATTTAGTATTACATAATGTTTGTATAAGTTGTCCTGATTTTAACCAATAATATCAATTGTCTATAGATTTCCCTCCTTGTTGTAGAAATAGCTACATGAATAAGTGTCTTGATAAATAGTAAACTCATAATCATAAAAAATCTTAAATTTTAAAATTAGCCTTTATATTAGTTACTCAGATTTCTTGATGCATATCCTATAATAGGAATTAAATTATCAGAACAAAAGCGGGAAATTTTTCTTAGACTGGTTTGAAATATTTCAGGATTTCTCTTACAATGTTGTCATTAGATACTTTAGAGGCTTTATTGGTGGTTTTAGAAATTTTATTATATTTTAGATCCGGCAGAGCCTGGCAAGCTACCCATGTTGTATGGAGATGTTTCTGGTGCCCGCTCTAGCAAATTGGTGAACAATGGGAATTCAAGTGATACAAGTGATTATATTTTAGATATTTTATCTCAGTGGCAAACTTGAGGGAATATGATTCCTTCATGTCTATTCTTTCAGGGGTGATGGCATAGCACCTGGCGTTGCCTAGGGCCAATTCCTAGCTCTCTACTCGGTGATTACCAAGGTGGTGCTCAGGGCACCATGTAGTATGCCATGGATCAGACCAGTGTAGCTTGATGCAAGCACACCCCACCCAATGTACTATCTCTACGGCCCCCATGTATATATTTAATATGATTTTTAATTAGTTTGCCATAAATTTGTGTTCTATATTCTTTGAAAAGGTTTTTTAGTGCCTAGAAGCAGAGAATTTTAATATTCTCCAAACTAAACAGAAGCGATGCCTACTTGTACTCATCTAGTAGACCTGAGTGAGATTTCCTTCAAGGTCTATATTCTTAATAGAAACTTGTATCTGTTTCATTGTTGAGATTTGCTTCTGTACAAGAAATGAACAGATTCTTTGTAAGTGATCAAAAATTATAATACCTTACTAATAATAGGACTTGATATTAGAAAAGAGGATATATTTAGAAGACCTTTTAAACAAATGATCGGTTATTTAAAATAACATGATTTATGGTTCCATATGTTTTAAGTTTTTTTCTTAGTTTATGAGATAATTGAGGTTCCTGTTATTTGTTAACTCTTTGCAGGTATCGTACCTGCAAAGGTACTATAGATTTTTAGTAGCAGTATAAGATACTTTTATGTAAGTTTCTTCATACTGTTGTAGACAAACATCAGTTTTTTTCCAGTGTGCTTTGATAATTATGTCTTTTATTATTGCCATAAGTAAATAACTTTCACATGCTAGGACTCAAACTCAAACCCAAGTATATTTCTGATTTTCTTCTTCTTTTTTTTTTTTCCTTTTTGGGTCACACCTGGCGATGCTCAGGGGTTACTTCTGGCACCGCTCAGGAATTACTCCTGGCGGTGTTCAGGGACCATATGGGATGCCAGGGATTGAACCCGGATCGGCCACTTGCAAGGCAAATGCCTTACCCGCTGGGCTATCGCTCCGGCCCCTAACTTAAGTATATTTCTTCTAGGTTTTTTTTTTCATATCTGCCATTAAAATATCCTTGATTTTATTTTAGTTATCCCACTATGGCAATAAATTTGTTATTTGAGAGTTGTAATTATGTATTTCTGTACTCAAATGTCTGAATAAATTGATTGCTTTTACAGCATTTTGCATACCTGAGGGGAAAAGTCAATGTAATTTTCTTTGTTGGTCAGAAAGATTGTGTTGGGTTTTAAGCTCTAATTCCTCTGATTTTTTTTTCTTTACCGAACTTGCCCAGGTGCAAAGTAATTAAGGAATACTATAGTATCATTCATTAGGTTTCAGTATTCTTGGAAGCCCTTATACTTACTAAAGATGAAGCAAAATTAACTGAAATTTAAGTATTTCCCCTTTTATCATTTAATATTATTTTGATTTAGAAAAGAATGGAGGATGGCAAATTATTATTTTGTTAGCATTCTCCATTAAATTATCATCCAAGGCATACAGCAGTTCGTAAATGCTCAGGTAGTTCAATGTTGGGTCAGAGATAATGGAAATACAATATTTACAAATTTTCCAATTTCAAAAGACCAACTTTTAAGAAAATGCTGTCAACATAGGTGTTAGTGTTTGTTAGGGAGAAAGTGCTTAATGGTTATTTTAGGGTGTAACAAGAAGTTTAAAAATTTACTGAGATGAGAATCTAATCTTTCATTGTTTAAAAAACTCTTAAAAACTCTTTTAAAGTAACAATAGTTTATAACACAGTTTCAGGTATACAGTGTCATAAATCAACACCTTTGCAAACTACTTAACGTTTAACCTGAAGTGGGTTTTGTTATATAGAAATTTCATGTGTGGGGCTGGAGTAACAGTTCAATGGGGAGAAGACTTACCTTGCACATAGCCTACTTGTATTCAATCTCCGGCACCCCATATAGTTCCCTGAGCCCACCTGGAGTGATCCCTGAGCA
This sequence comes from Cryptotis parvus, assembly GCA_021461705.1. Taxonomy (NCBI): domain Eukaryota; kingdom Metazoa; phylum Chordata; class Mammalia; order Eulipotyphla; family Soricidae; genus Cryptotis; species Cryptotis parvus. The sequence continues at coordinate 183,613 of JAJIBD010024929.1, read as the reverse complement.
CAGAACCAGGAATAAACCCTGAGTACTGTTGGTGTGGCCAAACAAACAACAAAAGAAAAATTTATTTGTACATCTTGTCAGTGGTATTAGTTTACTTATTCTCTGTATCAGTGTAGGCCCACCCCATATTTAACCTTTTAGGGATAATTCGGGCTCTATTTAAAGGAGTACTATTCTTGCCAAATAATAGAAAAATTAGAGGGATAAATGTAATCAACCAAAATAATAGACCTTGTGTGTATGTGCATCCATATGTTCATGTGTATATATGTATATATATATATATATATATATGCCATTACAAAGATTTTATTCACATATATGAATATATTCACTTTTTCCTGGGGTATGACACATTGGAGGTATGATCAACAATAACGAATGCTGGTAACAGTGCTTCCACATGATGGCAGTGTGGTAACATTTTCATGATGTAATAAATGATTTACGACATTATTTGTTTTTTTTTTTTCTTAGTAATCCTTCTATGGAAGGTTTTAATCTTCTGGTTGGATGAGTAAGAAAAGGTTAACATGAATGGATAGAAAGTTGTAATAGATTTGATTGAATGGTAGTTTGGTCAAGTTTTCTAGAGCATTTGTAGGAACAGTTCGGGGTTTATTACTATTGACTTGTTTTATTGAAGTCTTCTGGAAACAGAATGGAACAGATTTTATTAGCTGCCTCTTTAGTGTTTATGTCAAGAATAGGAGTTTTCTCCCTTTGGAATTTTTAATGGAATCAGGATTTTTTTTTTCATTAATATCATAATGTATGTGCTTTACTATAGTTATTTGTGGGAAGCTTTGATTTTTTTTTTCTTTTTATTTTTTCAATAATAATTAAAGAACTGTAGTATACAAAGTTATTGTTAGGTCTTAGTCATACAGTATTCCAACACCAATCTCACCACCAGTGGGATCTATTCAACTTTATTCCAACAGTGCATCTTTGATTTTTCTCAGATAACTAACTTATCTGAGATAAGTTAGATAACTAACTTATCTTAAAATTTTGAATTTTTTAGAATGTCATGACCAACATAAAACCAGCTAGAGACCATTTTTATATGCAGTAGTAGATGCCATAATACAGAGTCTAGAGAAAAGCATGTGTTTACGCTTTGCATTATAGAGTATGTTCATCTTTCTTTGGGTCCACCACCTAATGGTACTAAGGGTTATTACTGGCACTTTGCTCATGGTGGTGTCAGGGACTATGAGGTGCCAGGAGTCTAGCCTCCTGAATATAGAGAATATGCTCAGCCCTTTGCACTATCTTTGTGTAGCCCAATTGTGTTCATTTTAAGAATTACTTCTTTGTATTTATGTGTCTTATTTTGTTTACTCTGTATTTGAAAAATGGGCTTTAAGTTGAAGGAGCTTGGATAATAATCACAAATGATATGACCCCCTTTTAAAAACTTTAATACACAGTGGTTTACAAAGTTGTTCTTAATATAATTGCTTTGGGTCCTCAGTGTTCCGGCACCCGTCCCACCAGCTGCAGGACCTCCCCCACCCGGCATTGTCCCCACAGTTCTCCACCTTCACCAAGCTTGCTCCATTGATAGGCACGAAATAATTTACTCTATTTTTTGGTTTTTTAAAAAAAAGGTAAATGAAATTATCAAAAAGAAAGTTCAAATAAAAGAAAATGATTATGTCACAGTGGTGATGTGAAAACCATTGATAATTTCCTGACCTGTTGCTAATTGAACCTTTTTATTGAACTTAGTTGACTTCTATGCTACTTTCCCATATAATTTGCTGTGCGCCTACTGTGCTATCAGTATTGTGGAATTTGAAAGTGTTATTTGGCCACACACGCTAGGAGCTCTAGGAGCTGTGTACCTGGAATTTTTATCAGCTTGGCATCTTTTCAGATATTAGTTGTGAAGCAGTGAAGTTGGTGGTTTGTATAGTTGCAACTGCCAGGACTTTGGCAGGGTGTGGACTTGGCATTGCCCCTTGAGTAGAACTCCACAGTTTGCAGCCCAAAGATCTGTGTGCCTGTGAGTTTCAGTGACTTGGCCTGAGTCTTCTGAGATTAGTCGTGAAGTTGGGCCATTTACATGGTCATAGCTGTGGCATTGATGTAGGTGTGCCAAGTGATATGTTCTTGCACATCAACATACTAATCTAAAATCCCAAAAAAAGAACCATTCTCAAAGATCAAAATCCTGAAAACATAGTTCTGGTGGGGGAGAAAGAAACATAAAAATTATATTTAAAGCCTTTGTATTTGAAAGGGGGTTTGAGAAGCAGAAATGGTATTTCATAGACCACTTTAAAAAATAAAACACATGTTTCTCTTTCATAAATGCAGAAGCACCAAAAGTCACCTTTTTGGTGCCTTATTGAGCTTTCAGCTCAATTTTTATTTTTGTTTTTATTTTATATTTTAATTTAATTTTATGTTTATTTTTATTCAATTTTTAATTTAATTTTCTTTTCATGCAGGCTTAATATGTGGAAATATTTTTTAAAATAGTGTAAAGTAAGTTCGTAACTGTATAAAAGTCTATCCATGATTTATATTTTCAGTAATGGTAATGATATAGAATAAAATACATAGCACAGATAATTAGACATTATTTCTGACCATTTAAAATAGAAAAAATGACATTGCAAAAATTTGAAGTTTAATTGTAGAAACTTATACCTATTTCCACATCTTTTTTTTTTTTTTTTTTTTTTTGCTTTTTTTGGGGTCACACCTGGCAATGCTCAGGGGGTTTCTCCCTGGCTCTGCACTCAGGAATTAATCCTGGCGGTGCTCGGGGGGACCATATGGGATGCCGGGGATCAAACCCGGGCCGGCATGGGCCGGCCGCGTGCAAAGGCAAACGCCCTACCCGCTGGGCTATCGCTCAGGCCCCCTTTTTTCTTTTTTTGGGTCACACCCGGCAATGCTCAGGGCTTACTTCTGGCTCTGCACTCAGGAATTACTCATGGTGGTGCTCAGGGTACCATATGGGATGCTGGGGATCGAACCTGGGCCGGCCACATGCAAGGCAAACGCCCTACGTGCTGGGCTATCATTCTGGCCCCTTTCCACATCTTTTATGGGTTTAAAGATCACTATCACTGTCACTATCTTCCCGATCATCATCATTTTGCTGGAGCGGGCTCCAGTAACATCTCCATATGTCCTGTCTCATGCTAGTAGAGCCAAAGGGCATCTGCTCGCTCCAGGTTTGGAGATAGTCTTCTGAATTTAAATCTTCCAATAAGTATAAAAGCGCTTAGCTTTTTTCACTTAATACATTCCTGTATGGATATAGAATTAATGGATCCACCAGATTGTAACTTGTATATAGAAAATTTTTTTAAAAAGTGGAAGCAGGATTGCTGGCACCAGATATGAGCCCCCAATTACCTGAAAGGCTCCAAGACCGACCCCCTCTCCCCCCACCCTCCACACACAAAGCAGGAAGTAAGCTTACTTGACAAACCAATCCAGAAACAGCCAAGAACGGGCAGCTTAAAAATTCTGTGCCTCAGCGGAAACACAATCCGCACTTTTATTTTCATAGCAGCACTGTTCACAATAGCCAAAACCTGGAAACAACCAGTATGCCCGAGAACTGATGACTGGATAAAGAAACTGTGGTACATCTACACAATGGAATACTATGCAGCTGTCAGAAAAAATGAAGTTATGAAATTTTGCTATAAATGGATGGATATGGAAAGAATCATGTTGAGTGAAATTAGTCAGAAGGAAAGAGAGAGACATAGAATGACTGCATTTATTTGCATGACATAAATATACTAGGTGATCTTACCAAAAGTGGAAATTACCACAAGCGTGCAAGGGAGTCAGAGGTTGGTTTAGATAGAGAAAGGAACATGAGTGAATAAATGTCTAAAGTTCTGATACTAACATAGAACTGAGCATTAAATACAGACAAAAAATGCAAATGATGGCTTCTAAGTGTGCGTAGTGCAACCCACAATGTGTGGGAGAAGGAGGAGAGAGAGAGGGAGAGGAGAGGAGATAAAGAACCTGCCATTTAGGCGGGATGTGGGAGGGGAGGGAATTGGGGACATGGGTGGTGGCTGAGGGGCACTGGTGGAGGGCGGAGTGCTGGAACCCTATGTGACCGAAACCCCAAGCATGAACAACGTTGTAATTGTATATCTCACGGTGGTATAATAAAATGTTAAAAAAAAAAAAAAATTCTGTGCCGACTTGAAATGAAGCTTGCGTTCGTTTTATTTATTTATGTATTTATTTTCATTAGTTTTTCTTTGTTAGATTTGTTGTTTACTATATGTCTTTCTGGATTATCCGAACATTAACAGATTAGATTACCATTTAAAGCATTGTATAACACTGGGAAAATTCTATTTAGATCACCATTTAAAGCATTTTTTGTATCACTGGGTCAATTCCATATCAGCAAGTAGTTTTGGGTCACAAGATGTCACTGAGCTTGTTGAATTTCTTTTATCCTCTGGTGAAAGTGTTTAGTAAGTCAAGCAGATAAGTGTATGAATCCTTACAATTTAAAAAAATCTTTACATTTAATTTTTAAAGTGTTTAAAATCCTTGAATTTATTGAAGGCCAGCAAAGCCTTTAAATGTTTGAATCCTTACACTTAAAAAAAATCCTTTGCATTTATTTAGTTTTTAAAGTATCAGAAATCCTTGAAAATTTTGAGAGGATTTCTTGTCTTTTCAGTCTGAACTTTTTTTCTTTCTTTTTTTTGTGGCTTTTATTTTTTTTTAGTTTTCTGATTTGGAGGAGTTTTAGATTTTAGGGATTATGATCTTTTAGAATACCAGCATTTGAGATTGTAGCATTCAGGATTGTTTTTCAGAATTATGACTAGGATCCAAATAAGGTATGGAGATAATCCAGCTTCACAGATTGATCGAAAGAGGTAGTATTAAACAAGATATGTTTGAGGCCCGAGCCATAGTCCAGTGCATTTGCCTTGCACACAGCTGACCCAGGTTTGATCCTAGGCATTCCATATGGTCCCCAAGCACCGCCAAGAGTAATTCCTGAGTGAAGGCCAGGAGTAACCCCTGAGCATAGCTGGTTGAGACCCAAAAAAGCAAAAATAAACAAATAAATAAATAAACATGATGTGTTTGTAATTTTTTTCATATATTGTATATATGGGATCTTTTGCATTTATTGTATATTTATTAGCAAGCTCTGATATTTATTTAATAAAATTACTGCTTGCATATTTAAAGTTTAAGATAAAATATTCCCCTATGCAGATATCTCAGGATAAATGATCAAAAAATGCATATAAAAGTATGAAAGACACCCTCTCTCGTATAACAGTTGCCTTTAGATTGAGTGTGTGTATTCATCAGCTTTTTAGTCATTGTTCATTAGAAGGTATAAGTGAGCTGAACTTGGTTATGACCAATAGTTATCTCCAAAATAGTGCTGTTGAGAACACTTACAAATTAAAACTCCCTCCTGGCCATTTGTTGCCTGAGACTGGTTCTTTTTCTTGAACTTATTTTCATCATACTTAACTATAAACCTGATCTGTTTCTGTGGAAAGTGTATTCTTCATTAATGATAAATTCATGTAGGAAGTTTGTAGAAATTTGCATTTTATATATACACACACATATGCTATTTTTTGGCGGGGCGGGGGTGGTCACACCCATCAGTGCTCAGGGATCTCTGTACTCAGGAATTGGTCCTGGCAGTGCTCAGGGGACCATATGGGGACGCCAGGGATCAAACCTGGTTGGCTGCATGCAAGGCGAACACCCTCCCTGCTTGGCTCTCGTCACAGCCTCCCTCCCCCTGAAAGTTGCATTAAAATACTGAATTGGGAAAATAAGTTTAGACATGAATTTGAGCAAACTTCAAACAAAACATCTCAGGGGCAGGAGCTCCACCAGGAGTAATTCCTGGAGTGTAGAGCCAGGAGTAACCCTTGAGAATTGCCGAGTGTGACCCAAAAAAGAAAAAAACAAGTGAATTCTTATTTTTATTTATTTATTTATTTATTTTTGCTTTATGGGCCACACCCGGCAATACTCAGGGTTACTCCTGGCTCTGCACTCACGAATCACTCCTGGCAGTGCTCATATGTGATGCCAGGGATCAAACCCTGCTTGGCCTTATTCTAAGCAAACACTCTACTGTTGTACTCTCATTCTAGCCCCTCACCTCATTTTTTTAAGGCTTTACATTTTTCATTCAGATTGCATCATCTGTAAGATTTAAGAAAATGAGTTCTTAAATGATGTTACATTTAGTGTTAATGTTTAAGAGAAAGAAATCTAGCCTCAAATGTAATCTTGAAATTTGGATATAAGTGAACTTTAGCTGTAATAATACAAAATATATGACTTAGATAGTTTCGGAGGTCCTGGCTTTTCTAATTTTGCCTTTGTTTAGTTTCTAGGCCTTTGATTTGTTGATCAGGGCCTAGAGAGATAGTATAATGGGTTAAAATGCTTGCCTTGAATGTGGCTGACCAGAGTTCAGTCTCCGACACTCAATATGCGTGGAGTGAGCTCTGATCTCTGAACACAGAACCAGGACTCAGCCGTGAGCACCACCAGGTGTGGCTCAGTAACCCAAAAAAAAAAAAAATTTTTTTTGTTGATTTTTTTTTTTTAGGTTGTTCCTCTACAAGTCATCATTTCCAACCCACACATCCTGTAGTGATGAACATGAAGCTTTTTCTTAAGTAGTTATTTAATATCAGATGGTGATCTTTATCCTACACCCCTCCCATTCTTACATCTTATCAGGGTGTCCACGTAGGGATTGATCCGTAAAAGAGATGTATATATGTTAGAAAGTCCAACGCAGATTGGTTATCAAAAATCATTTGCCATGGAATTCTTTACTTTTATTGAGTTTGTGTTCAAATACCTCATTGACAGTAATTAAATTAAAATGTCTGTAAAGTATTGGATGGGTTAACTTTGCTGTCTCTTCCAGATCAGTGTTTCACAACCTTTTTCCAGTGGTGACTCCGTTTCCGCCATGTTTTTCCCTGGGCCACCCCCCACCCCCCCATCCTACCAATTGGCTTCCTAAATTCATGCTCTAACCACTTAGAAATGTTCACCTGTAGCCCTCTTTGGAATACCCTGGGTTGCCATATAACCCCTGGTTGAAAAATGCTGCTCTAGACAGCCAATTCTCTTTTATGTTGGAGTCATAGGAAATTTTTTCATAGCCATTGGCCCTTTCTATTAAAATACCTTGAACTTTTTTTTGGTACAAAGATTGAACAGCATGTGTTCCGTTCACTAAGCTACATTCCTGGTCTATTTATTTGCTCTTTTCTTTTTTTCTAACAACGTAGTCATTTCTTTCCTGCTGTCTTGGGACCTAACTTAACCTTTAAATGATTAGCCTATAATCTACCTTCAGTGAAAAGTTTTGTTTTTTAAGCATATAAATATCCTCTCTTAGCTAAGTTTGGTGAAGTGTAGTATAGCACATTGGTATCTATACAGTGTTAGTTCTCTATTTTTAAATATACCCCCAGTCTTCTTATTCCTTTTGATCACGCACTGTGGTGCTGAGGGAACACTCCTGGTGGACTCTGGGGTGACAGGGATCATTCGCAGGTCAGCCATTTGCAAGGCAAGTAAGTGCCTTTCCTGCTCTACTCTCTGGACCCCTAGTCTTTAAAAAAAAAAAAGTTGGCATTTACCGACTGCTAAATTTTGACTCTTTCATAAATTGAAGTAAGTTTTATAAATTGGATGATTTTCACACTGACTTATTTTAGATGTGTTTTCACCAGTGGCTCACACTTAAATGTGGTATAATTATTCTTTTTTGTTTGGGGGCCACACCCATGATGTTCATTCAGGGTGTGAACTGGCTCTGTGCTCAAATTGCTCCTGGGATCAAACCCTAGTCAGCCGCAAGCCCCTTACCCACTGAACTATCTCTCTGGCCCCATATGGTTTAATTAACGCAAATTGCACTGCAATGGTCAAAGTCTTAATGACCTTGGTTCTTTATCTGTATCTTGTCTAAATGTAAAGTATCCGTTGTAAACATAGTTTGCCTATAGATTAGACTGATGTAAGACAAAATACATTAGATATGCAATGCCAAGAACAAATCTACTTCCCTTGTTAGACTACATACTCAGTAAATACTGTTTCATCGCTTGATTACTGTGTTACTGCTTTTTTTTTTAAGGCAGAAAACTTAGTTGACAGGCCTGGTTTGGAGGTTGGTTGTTTTTAAACTGATAAGTACTACTTATAGAGTATTATGAAATTAATAAGTGTGAAATATGAGTTGAGACAGTAGCAGCCTCATTGATATTTATTAGGCCATACATACTTTAGTGCTGATAGGAATAATGTTCACTTGTTTCATGTATAATTAGGGCTTTTTTGGGGTCAAGTTAGTGTTTAAATAATGAACCTAATGTAATTTTGATGATTTGTATATATAATTATTCATCAGATATAGTAGAATCATTTCAAGATTCTGTTCTTAAAGTAGTTCAGATTTGATGTATATATTTGTGTATACACAAATGAATACAGTTGTGTTTTTGGTATTTAATGATAGCAGTAAACCATCTGTGTTTCCTATTTTGTCTTATAGCATACAGCACTTTCTACATTGTGGGTTTAATATTATCCATGCAGATCCCCTTTGTGGGATTTCAGCCAATCAGAACAAGTGAACACATGGCAGCTGCAGGTATGCAAAACTATTTTTCTGAGAATGTCAGCAAAGTGGCCACAAGGCAGCACAAGAGAGCAGATCCACACAACTGAGTAGGGTGGGGGTGTTGAAAGACCAGAGCGTTGGGGGCTTTGGCCGGGAGAGGTGGTGGTACACTGGTGATTCTGAAACACACAATACATACAAGGTTGTGTACTGCCAATTTGACTATCTATCATTTGATAATGACCGTTGTAGAATTTTATATTTGTAATCTGCTGCTACATAACTTGCCAGATTTGGGAAATGTATAATCTGCCAAACATATGGCTGTCATTAAGCAAAGGAAATTTTGTTAAGTGAAAGTACCAGTCTTTGATATGAATGGCACCCGTATTCTAAGCAGTTCTGTTAAATAACATTCATGTGTGACCTGGGAAAGTGCTTGGTTTACTTCTGTATCCTTTTTTAACTAGGTGTCTTTGCATTGCTACAAGCTTATGCTTTCTTACAATATCTGAGAGACCGATTAACAAAACAAGAATTCCAGACTCTCTTCTTCTTGGGTGTATCACTAGCTGCAGGAATTGTGTTCCTTAGTGTCATCTATTTGACGTATACAGGTAAGTTATTAATTATAGGATGTGAATCTTGTCTCTAGACTGTTATTATAAAGGATAATACTTTACAAAATTTCACATATACCATTTATCTAGATTAAGTAGAGTTCTATTCTTTATGAACACTAAAAAATATAGGTTCTAAAATCATAAAAAGCACTGCAGATTAATTCTTTTTAACAGTATCTTAATTTTGCTTCTAGAAAAATTTCCAAGCATGTTTTGCTAGATGAACAGGTTTAAACTATAGTAAAATCTGCTGCTTTTACTTGGTTGCTTGGTTGCTTTGTACATGGTTGCTTGCTGTTTTGTGTACATAAACTCTTCCTCTTACTTGCACTGCCAGATCTGTTTCAGTCTGCTTGCAGGTTCTGAGTTACCATATAGATTCTAAGTTCCCTTTAATTGACTTCTCTGCTCCCTAGAATAAGTAGACTTCTTGGTCAGTTTTATGTATTAGCCTACCTCATCAAGTCATGATCATCAATTGCAGGAGTAAAATCTGAAGTTTTTATTTGGAATTAGATCACTTAACTACCTCCAACCCTTCAGAAGTCACCAGTGCTGGGGTCGGGCAGGAGAGATAACGTGATGGGCACCGTTTACCCTGCTGTATTGTTGAGTAAAAGCCCAGCAAAACAGCACCTGACCATTGCCAGGTGTGACCCAAAAGCCATCTCACCCGAAAGGAAGGGTGAGCCAGTGCCATCTAAAATTCTTCATTTTACTAGTCAACTAAATTTCTTAGAATTGGACAGTTTTCTAGATTTAACCAATATATGATTTTATGAAAATGTAATCTTGATGTGTATTTATCTGATCTGCTGACCTTATTTTATCTAGATTGCTAGACCTATGAAATATGTTGGCATGGAAATTCTTGAATTATAATCCTCAGTAAATACAAAGTAAATAAAGCCATCGGGGTTGGAGGGAAGCTCAGGTGGTGAGAGCACATGCCTAGCATGCCCGGGCCTGAGTGTATCCCAGTGTTGCCCGTCACCCTCCTAGCACTGCTGGATAGAACTCTGGTGACCGTGGACACAGTCAGGATAGCGCTGGTGACCCAAGCACTGCTGAGAATGGCCTCTAAAAAACCCAGTGAAACAAAACAGATAATTGTATCTGCATTTTTCTTTCTAAGGTTACATTGCACCATGGAGTGGCAGGTTTTATTCATTGTGGGATACTGGGTAAGTTTTTGGCCTCTCATGCCCACCCCATCTCCTATCAATTTAGTAAATATTGGACCCCTTGTATCTTATCTTTGTTAACTGTCTTATCTATTTGATTATTTATTTGTTTATTTATTTGATTTTGCATTTTGAGTCACACCCAGCAATGCCCAGCTAGATTAAGTTGTATTACTTTCGAATTGCAGGAATAATCTGTTCAGCCTTTTTCATATCCCTCACCTGTTTCTATACCATGTCCTTATTAAGTAAGATATTGTTGCAATATTATACCTTACTGGATGAGGTATTTCTGCTAGTTTGAAGTCTAAAAGATAATGAACCTCTTTGCTACAAGCATAGTATATGCTAAGGTAAACTACAGAATAAATTCCTATTTGAGAAGCACTTTTAACCAGTGATGGTCTTAAATAATTCTCCCAACTTTAGAAGGCCATATGATTTTTATTTTATCAACATAGACAAGATTTACTTCCAATATAACAGGTAACGTTCAAACTGAAAAGGGTAGGGAGTTGGAACCAAACCATATGTATAATACAAATAAATGTTTTCTCTGAAAGAATGTTTTAATTTTTAATAATAACTCTTTTAATACTAGGTATGCAAAAATACACATTCCAATTATTGCATCAGTGTCTGAGCATCAACCCACAACTTGGGTATCTTTCTTCTTTGATCTGCATATTCTTGTGTGTACATTCCCAGCTGGCCTGTGGTTCTGCATTAAAAACGTCAATGATGAAAGAGTATTTGGTAAGATATTTAAGCTTTGTTTTTTGTTTTGTTCTGCCTTATTGAATGTTTTAGATAAATTCTTTCACTTTACTAAGGATTTATCCAAGGATGAAATCTGTAAACTTGTATCATGTATACTCTAATTATTAACTTTAAATTTAGAATTGGTATATAAATGTTCATTGGATTCCTTCCAGTTTTGTAAAGGTTAATGCTGTTTTCCATGACTGAAAATTTGAAATTATAACTGATGACAGCAAGTCATCAGAAATTTAGTTATGCAAATTGCAGTGTAACAGCAAATAACCTTTAAGTACATAGCATCTTCACTGTTAGATTCCTACATATATTTCTGAATAATAAGACTCAAAATTCAAGATTCTATAGACAAATGTTTATTTAATATGCCAAAAACCAGTAACAGTTATAGACCTCATTCCCATGACCTGAAGGATTGGTTTGAGGCTCTGTGTGTTCTTGGAGTAAGCAGATGCCCTTGGGCTACACTAGCATGTGACAGGACGTATGGAGATGTTAACGGTGCCCGCTCGAGCAAATCAATGAACAACGGGAAGACAAATGAAGTGAAGTGATAGCCAAATGTTTAGGATCTAGTATTTAGAAGTCTAACTGGACAAAATAAGCAAATGTTAGAGACTACTATTCTTTTGCCATCACAGGAACTTGTAGTAGCTGTTCTGCATGTGATAAAAACTAAACATTGGGGCTGGAGCAATAGTACAGTGGGTAGGGCCTTGCATGTGGCCAACTCAGGCTCGATACCCAGCACTTCATCTGAGCCCTACTGGGGAGTGATCCCTGAGTGCAGAGCCAAGAGTAAGCCCTGAGCACTGCTGTGTTTAGCCCCAAAACAAAAACCCTCAGAAACCTAAAACCGCAAAAGGTTTGTAATGTGCACAGGGAATCACAAGCAAATAATTTATAGTACTGGTGTTGGTACAAGTATGACACCAAATCTGTGAGTGCCACCAAAATCACTGTTGCAAATTTAGTTCAGTTTGCGAGAACATTCTCTTACTTATGGAAGTGTTAAGATAGAACTTGTTTTTACAGTTGCCCTGTATGCGATCAGCGCTGTCTACTTTGCTGGAGTGATGGTTCGACTGATGCTGACTTTGACTCCAGTTGTCTGTATGCTGTCTGCAATTGCCTTTTCGAATGTTTTTGAGCACTATTTGGGGGGATGACCTGAAAAGGGAAAACCCACCTGTGGAAGATAGCAGTGATGAGGACGACAAGAGAAACCCAGGAAATCTGTATGATAAGGTGGGAAATCTAAAGTAAGGCCTTTAAAATTCTCTATGTGATAACGTTTTCCCACTATAGCAGGAATGGAACACATCACGAAATTTGATTAATAAGAACTAAGGCATCTGATGTTTTTAGACTGTTTGCTTCGATAGTCTCTAAGCTCAAAGTGAGAGGGGTACAGTGTCATCTTTTTTGGTCAGGTTTTATTTTGCCTGGGAATTGAATATGAACTAGCAATGTGTCTTAAATAGTAGAGGAAAGGCCCTGGGTGTTTTAGCCCCTGGTACCATATGCCTCCCGCCCTAGTCCCCCCAACACTGCTCCAGCACTGCTGAGTGTGAGCCCCACAGCCGTGGAGAACAAATATATTAAATACGTTAAAGCATTATAACCACGTTCTGAAGTAATGTACACAAGTGCTTGTCTGTGAAAATTCTTTTAAAGTTTGGTATTTTGGTTGAATTATGAAATAAAAGAGATGAAGTAGATTTTTTTTTTTGGTTTGTCTCTCACAGAAGGGTTTGGCTTACAGGCCACACCCTGGGGTTTTGGGAGGACTGTGTGGTGCTGAGGATGGAACCCAGGGGTCCTAATGTAAATCGTGACCTCCAGCTCTTTTTACTACCTACCTGGGCCCTAAAGTAGATTTGTTTAATTGAGAAAAATATAGTAGTAATAATAATAATAACAATAATAATAATAATAATAATAATAATAATGCAAAGCACCACTAGCCAAGGGACAGCTCAGAGGGCTGGGTTCAGGCTTAGATTGTGGAACCCTCAGCAACTTCATGATCCCATCAGCACCTCAGGTTTATATTTGTTGCTAACATGTAAACAACCTGTTAAGAAATAAGGTGTTTGTCTAGGAAGGGAAATGAAGAAAAATAAAACTGCTTGTTTTGACATTCAACTTTGCTAATTTGATGTATTAATATGTTCTTGTAACACCAATAAACAATGAAATTTCGTAGAATAAAAAAAGTATTAACTTAGAGATTCTTTCTTACAATAGGACCAGTATAATTCATAAAGATTTGTTTTAAGTTATATATCTGCTTTTTTGTTTGTGGTGGTTTTGTAATTTCTTATGTAGCTTTGTGCCTTAAAGCCTATGACTGGTTTTTTGTTGTTGAAAAAAATAAATGATTAAAAGTCAGTTTGGCGGTTAGGAAGTAGAAGACATGTTGTGTGGGATGCATTCATATCTGCTAGTTCAAGGGTAACGTGCTTTTCTTGCATTAACCAACGCTTGTTCTGTGTATTGTCTCCTGAGTACAGGAACAAAGTTGAGTCTGTTTCTGCATTTTTCTGAAGTCTTATATGGTCTGAAACATACTTGGATATCGCCATATTTAGGATGATGAATTCAGATTTTAAATATTTGGAATAAACTTTTTAAGTAAAATCGTAGGGATTACCATACTTTAAGTTCACTTCTTACTTGGGAGGTATTGCATTCCTGGCACTGCTTGGGGACCATATGCTACTGCGTGCTCCACACTCCCCTTAACCATCACACTATCTCTCAGACCGGAAACAGTTACTCACCGGTAGTATTTTAATCTTTGACGGTCTTCTTAGAAATCTTAGTAACATTTGATCTTAGAATCTTTCTTGATAATTTATAGAAAACACGGTATCACCAACATAGGAATGAATACCTAGTTATATTTTCTTTCCAAAAGAATTAATTTGATAGATTAACAACTATACCCCTGAGTGCTTTAATGAAGTAAGTCAAATCATAAATTGGTTTAACCAGTTTTCGTTTTTGTCTTCAGGCAGGTAAAGTGAGGAAACACGTAACTGAGCAGGAAAAAACTGAAGAGGGATTAGGCCCTAATATAAAAAAGCATTGTCACCATGTTGATGCTGATGCTGTTGATGATGTTTGCGGTTCACTGTACCTGGGTCACAAGCAATGCCTATTCGAGTCCCAGTGTCGTGCTGGCCTCTTATAATCATGATGGGTAAGAAGATAATTCAGCTACAATAGGATTTTCTCCCCATTTTTATTAATCTTTAAAGATATTGGAGTTCAGAATCAGAGAGATAGCTCAGCAGGCTGAATACATGCTTTCCATGCCGGGCCGGGTGCCCAGGTTCAATCCCTGGATCCTAGAGATCTACCTTTTGCGCAGAGCCAGGAATAACCCGAGCTGGGAGTAGCACCGTACCCCCACCCCTACCTAAAAATGTGTAATTTAAGGTAGAATGTTATTTGTGAGATTGTAATGTAGCGTGAACTTCTGTGTCTTCTTAGATGGAGATGGGAGTGATTAATAATCATTGTATTTGGTCCCCTTTTCCATAATATTTTGAATAGATTATCAGATACATTAAGTTTTCTCCAAAATGTTGTCTGTGAACCCACTGCATCATTTCTATCAGGTACCTCATTGGAAATGTGATTTCTTTTTTCTTCTTTCCCTTTCTTTATTTTTTAAAAAGATTTTATTATACCATCGTTAGAGATACAATTACAAGTTGTTTATGTTTGAGTTTTGGTTCTACAGTGTTCAACACCCATCCCGCCACCCGTGCCCATCTCCCACCACCAATGCCCCCACCTCTTCACCTTCCCCCAGCCTGCCTCCATGGCAGGTTCTTTATCTCCTTTCTCTCTCTCTCTCTCTCTCTCTCTCTCTCTCTCTCTCTCTCTCTCTCTATCTCTCTCTATCTTTTCATTTTCTCTCCACTCTCTCCTTCTCGCTTCCCTTTCTTACACATTGTGGATTGTAATATATTTTAGAACATGAATGGTTCCACTAGTTTGATGTGCCATGTGGCCGCAAGCAGCCGTGCACTCGGGAGAGCCAGATGGCAGCTCTCTCCCCATGTGTCTGAGTCTCTGCATGATGGTGCGAGAGCACCAAGGCAGTTCATGGGCAGGGGCCACCAGGCCTCTGGACGGGTCAGAGAAGGGAATGGGGACCCCGCTCCATCTCTAGGAATGCCTGGTGACTTCCGCCTCCGAGAGCCGCCTACCTGGGCTTGAACTTCGGCTGCTCTGCTGAACTGGTCTTGAGATCGGCATCTCTCTTGTGTGGGTTCTGGTCAGCTGTGGGGTCCAGACAGCGAAAATGGCAGCTACTAGGGTGAGCGAGTCTCATCCGTCTGCTTCCGAGGCCCTACAGAGGTGATGGGCCCACACTCAAAACCCCTCTTGCCTCCTGGGAGTCTCATGCTCAGCTGAGCTAGGGGAGAGCCGGATGGCAGCTCTGCCCCGCGTCTGAGAGAAGATCGACTTAAGCCCCGTTGAGTTAGACACCCAGGAATGAGGTTCGGCAGCTCTGGTTTAATAAACCCTCCAAGTTATAATGATGTACACGCAATTTTAGAATAGCTGGTGTAGGACTGGGGAGATGACTCTAAAAGCACATGCTGTGCACTGCTGGGGTGTCCCTGGTGGCCCCCCAGCAACACTGCATCACCCAGCCCGACCAGTTGAGCATCAGGGGAACGCCATAGTAGGACACTTGTCCATGGTTTCTGCTTCACTTGGCTGCTCGTTAGACTGGTAGATAATGCTACCCCAGCACTCCTGAATAAGAATATTGCTTCTTACAAGATATGCAGATGAATTGTTTTGTATTAGTTAGAAAGCATTAATCTGATTTACTGATTTTTTGCTTCCCGTTGTGTCAGCAGTTCTCATTCTTAAAATGTGATATTATTTGATGACTTTGTACACTTAGATTTTAAGTTACCCTCTTCGCACAAGGTCTCATTTAAAAGAACATTGTGATTCTTTCCAGCACCAGGAATATCTTAGATGACTTTAGAGAAGCCTATTTTTGGCTAAGACAAAACACAGATGAACATGCTCGAGTGATGTCTTGGTGGGATTATGGCTACCAGATAGCTGGGATGGCTAATAGAACTACTTTAGTGGACAATAATACCTGGAATAACAGCCACATAGCACTGGTAAGAATTTAATTAAATTACTTATCTTTATTTACAGCTTAGCAGTCAGGCTTTACTTGTTATGGGAAAATGTGGGTACACATTCTGCTGAAGTCTAAAATATATCTTTACACATTTTCTTAGTAAAGTGAATTCAAGATATGCTTATCTGTTTTTAAAAATATTACATATTTAAGCATTCAGAATTGTAGCTTAATTTCTGGCAGATTTCATGATATTTAGCTCACTAGAGGCAAAATTTAAAACTGAAAATGCTGTTTTGACTTGTGTTTTACATTTTATAAATCAAGAAAGTTATAAATATGTAAAGCAAATTCACTACACTATGGGCTGACAAATTAGGTTTAGTATAACT
Organism: Cryptotis parvus; assembly: GCA_021461705.1. Taxonomy (NCBI): domain Eukaryota; kingdom Metazoa; phylum Chordata; class Mammalia; order Eulipotyphla; family Soricidae; genus Cryptotis; species Cryptotis parvus. Next base: position 166,856 of record JAJIBD010024929.1, on the reverse strand, counting down.
GTTAAATGGTTAATGTAATATTAAACCATAAGAACTATTAATTATTAAATTACCTTAATTTAATAAATTAAGGTAATCGCACCTGTAATTTTTGGAAGTCATTTTTGATAGGTGCTAACCGGCTTGATTCTGTAGTTGTAGCTAATCATCATGTCTAGTAGATTGGGAGAAAATCTATTTGTACTAACTAGATCATCCATCATCCCTAGCCTGAGAAGACAAGAAATTCTGTTTCTTTGGGTGGGAGAGATGGCGCACTAAGGGGCGAAAAAGGGACCTCTCTACTCAGTGGTCCGAGTTCATGCTTTGCATGCAGGAAGCCCGCATTCTATCTCTGGCACCCTGAGCACTATGGGGTGTGACCTTACAGCAAACAAAAAAAAGTGTGGTTTTGGGTATTTGGGTCACACCTGGCAGTGTTCAGGGGTTATTCCTGGCTCTGCACTCAGGAATTCTTTCTGGCGGTGCTTGGAGGACCACGTGGGATGCTGGAGATTGAACCCAGGTTCCCGCTTGCAAGGCAAGCGCCCTGTACTATAGCTCCGGCCTCTCAAAATTATATTTTTAAAAATAATCTGTTTTATATTAAAAGTGTTAGGTTAATAAAATAATACGTGTACTGATTTTGATAATTTTATAATTGGGTATAGAAGTTGCTTATAAATATCTTAGTACATTTCTTGAATTCTTAGCAAATCATTTTTATAAAAGGATTTCATGCAATTCAGATATTTGAAATATATTTTACATTAAGGTCAAAATGTATGTTTTTTTTAACTTATGGTGCATATTCATTCTTTTTATTTTTCAGGTAGGTAAAGCTATGTCTTCAAATGAATCGGCAGCCTATAAAATCATGAGGACTCTGGATGTAGATTATGTTTTGGTTATTTTTGGAGGGGGTCATTGGTTATTCAGGTGATGACATCAACAAGTTCCTCTGGATGGTTAGAATAGCCGAAGGGGAGCATCCGAAAGACATTCGGGTAAGAAACGACAGTGTATATGTAAGACATTTAAGTAGTTCTCTTGTTAATTGTGTACTAATTGTTTTTATCATTTTTCCCAAATTAGCCTTAGACTATTTAATTTTGCTAGTCTATGCTATCACTTCTTATAATCTACTTTGACATTGATTAGTGTCCTACCCAGCTTTAAAAAAACTTTAATAGGGGCCAGAGTGATAGTATAGCGAGTAGGGTGTTCACCTTGCACATGGCCGACCCCAGTTCGATCCCCAGCATCCCAAATGGTTTCCCCTAGCACTGCCAGGAGTAATTCCTGAGTGCAGAGCCAGGAGTAACCCCTGGGCATTGCCAGGTGTGACACAAGACAAATAAATAAAATAAACAATCTTTAATAATTTAAGGAGAAAAATACTTTGAAACCAGACAGTTTAAAACTAAAACCCTGCATTATTTTTGGTTATTGTTAGATGCTTTGAGACTAGGACTTGTTCTGGGTTCTTATTATAATAGTAATTAAGCTATCCTCAGGATATTACTAATGGAGATATTATGACTAATTCATTTGTTGTGCTGTTATACCAATTTATAGTAATATTGGTGAAAATATGAAATGATCTTTGTAATGAAGCTTTGGTATAAAATCCAAACTACTAAACCCAGTTCATAAAATTCCATACTTTTTTTTTCTGTCTTCTTTTCCCTCTGTCATTTCTCATACTCTGTCCCTGTTCTATCAGTCTACTATAGCAGGTAATACTTTTCCTGTGCTTTTTCTCTGTGACTCATCTGATATTTTATCACTTTCTTGGAATTCCTTCCTGACCACAGATTTGTCATCTCACAGAAATCCTTCTTTGTATTGATGCTTGTGTTCATAATCACATCACATATATCCTGTACCATGGCTAGATTAGATCCTGTTTTTCCCTACAAAGTTGTAGCAGAGAGAATGAGCATCCAGAATGGTGGCTTACGTAATAAAGGCACCCTGTGAAAGGAAGGTTCGTTATTGATCCAAAGGAATATATGCCTTCTCTCATGTGACAAGCCTTAAATGGCCATAATAGTTTCTTTTAACCGTGATTAATAAACAATTCTATCATTGGATTAAGTTGATCTTTAATTTTTCCAGCTTGTGATTCTTTTACACAGACTTGCTTTAGAAGTATTAAAATTACAGTGTGATAGATTAAAGTATGTGCTTTGAACGTTTACTTTTATGTGCATATAAAACCTAATGTTATGCTTTCTGTTCAGTCGATTAAAATTTTATAGGTCAGTAATATTATAATGTTCCAAAAATGTAGAGAAAAGTATAGAGTAAAAGCCCAAAATCCCTAGTATGACTGTTTTCTTACATTTCTTATTAGAGAAGATAAATATTTCATATATTTTGTTCACTATCAGAAATCTAATTTTATAAACGATTTATACACTTAGTTTTGAAAGAACTCCATAACAGTTTGTTTTTAGGACTCATATTGAGCTGTTATCTTGTATTACCATGATTTTTGAGTTGCGACTAAATACAGATTTGTGGAGGTAGTTCAGAAGCTGGAAAATAGAATGGAGAAAACTGTGGCTTTGAATTATTGCAGTGAATTAACACAACCTTTTGGTGCTTTCTTGTAGGAAAGTGACTATTTCACCCCGCAAAGGAGAATTCCGTGTAGACAAAGCAGGCTCTCCGACTATGTTGAACTGCCTGATGTATAAAATGTCATACTATAGATTTGGAGAAATGCAGGTGAGTTCTTTTATTTTTTTAAGCAATCTATTCCAAAGTATGTTAAAAGAAGTCTTCTAGAAAATGGAGTGATAATGATGTGATTAGGCACTAAGGAACAGTAGACTAAAGTTTCTTTTAGGGTGGTTTCCTATTTTAAAATTTCCTTGTAAAAACTAGTAAAATACGTTCGGATCAAAGGGTTTATTCCAAAATACTAACTAGGTTCAAACCCAGACTTTTGCTTATTAATCCCACTCCTTTCACAAGATATTAGTCCTTTCACAAGACATTAGTCTCCCCAGACTGACCTTAGCAAGGAAACATTGGTCTTGGGTAGGTTACTCGGTTCCGGGAAAGCCTGAAAGTAAAGAGGTCAGGTCTATAATGACTTCACATCATTCATGTGAAGTCTACATGTCTACATGTCTACGAACAACCAGGATTACTGTGTCAGTTTCCTAGAAAATTAGAATAACGGTACAAAAGTTTAAGGGATCCACCAAATGAGTGAATGTGCAGGAGGCTTTGTAACAATGAAAACAGGTAATTTGCTGCCATTGTACTTTTTAGATCTGCCTTTTTTTTTTTTAATATTTTATTACACCGCCATGTGATATACAATTACAAAGATGCTCATGTTTGGGTTTCCGTCATACAGTGTTCCAGCACCCATCCCTCCACCAGCGCCCCTCTCCCACCACCACTGTCCCCACTTCCCTCCCCCCTCCCCAGCCTGCCTCTATGGCAAGTTCTTTATCTCTTCTCTCTCTCTCTTTCTCTCTTCTCTTACACATTGTGGATTGCAATACATACATTCAGAGATCATCATGTATATCTTTTTTCCTATATTCAATGCTCAGTTCTAGGCTGGCATTATCACTTTTGACAAATATTAGCACACTGTTCCCTTCTCTGTCATACCTAACCACTGATTCCCACATGTTTGTGGTAGATTCCACCTTTTTTTTTAATTGAAAGATGCTCATGCAGAGCTTTGGTTCCACAGTGTTCCAACACGCACCCTCCGCCCAAACCCATCTCCCATCACCAATGTCCCCACCTCCCTCCCCCCGCACTTCCAACCACTTGGCGGGTTCTGCACATCATTTCCTTCCTCCTTATATCTCCCTCACAACAAACTTTCCTGCTCTTCGTTAAATGCAGTGCATTAAAAGACATTACTGTTTCACTATTTTAGTGGACCGCCACGGCCGCTTGGGCTCGAACCCCCCAGAGGCGGCGGGCCCACTCCCAAAACCCATCTGCCCTCCTCGGGGTTCCATGGTCAGCTAGGCCCGGCACGAGCCGGCGCCAGCCTCCCCCAGCCGTCCGTGGGGCCCTGTGCTGGCCGTGGGCAGCTCGCTGGCAGGGCCACCAGGCTCGACAAGATGGAGGGGGAAGGGACGACCACGCCTCCATCTGACGACTTCCCAGTGATTCCCGCCTCTTGGAGCCGCCTACCTGGGCTCGAACTGGCTTTGCTCTGTTGATCTGGTCTGAGTCAGTTTCGCAGCGTCCGGACAGCAAAAATGGTGGCTAGTGTGGTGGGCGAAGTTTCATCCAGCTGCTTCCGGGACCCCTCAGAGGCGACGGGCCCACTCCCAAAACCCATCTGCCCTCCTCGGGGTTCCATGGTCAGCTAGGCCCGGCGCGAGCCGAGCGCCAGACTCCCCAGCCGTCCTTGGGGCCCTGTATGCTGGCCCGTGGGCAGCTTTGCTGGCAGGGCCACCAGGCTCCAGATCTGCCTTTTTAAGTTAGAGAATTGCAAACATGTTTATGTTTCTAGATGGGGATTGGACTAATGACTTAATTTCTTTGGCTTTGTTATTGATTTTCTCACCCCTTCATTGCTGGTAATTTTTTTATTTTTATGGTTCTTAGGTCACATGACTAATACCATGTTACACGTACTCCATGTACATGTAACATGGTATTCATGTGAAACCTGATTCTACTTTTCTGGTTAACTTGGAACTGTTAATGTTATACAAATACCTGAAATCAACACTTTCATTATTCATTCAGAAGTACTCTGCGGGTGACTAATAAAAATAGGAAAAAATAAATTAGTACTAAATATAGGGTATTTGTTTTGTTTTAAACATTACTGCCTAGTCCCTAAGCTCTTGCTAAGAAACACTTAGGCATTAATAATTAGCTACCTCAGAAAATCAAATATCACTCTCTACTCGGTTATGATAACATCAGCAGGCTAAGCTATAAGCTTATTTTATTTGCCAAAGCTTTAAGCTTCTCAGCATTTATGGTACGTTTTTGTTTACATTTCCATGCCTTTGTTACTCAAAAACATACATGTTTTAGACATGAATTACAAGTTTATCCTATAGATATGCTGTAGCATTGTGATACCTCCATTTATGCTCATTTTTAGGTGCCAACATATGCTTAGTGTGAAAATTTTTTAAAGTCTCCCCCCACCCCTCTTTTTATCCACCTTTGGTTTTTCTGGCCACATCCGGCACTGTTCAGGACTTATTACAGGCTCTGTGCTCAGGAATTACTTCTGGAGGGTTCAGGGGATACACAGATTGGCTGTGTACAAGGCAAATACACTATAAAATGCTGTACTATGTGGGGGGGACATTAAAAATCTTTCCACTATTTGACTTTTGAATTTCCTTTGTAATCCCTCTTTTAAGATGTAATTACTGGTTATATGTTTATTAACTAAAATACTCACAGGGAACTATACTCTGAATAAAAATACCATCATAAAGCTTCCATTTTGATGAATGACTAAGGCAATTTAAAAAACAAAACTTTAGCAATGATCATTATCAAGGGAAAGAAAAGGAAACAGGGAGGAGCCTTCCTAGCTACCCATCTCGAGACAGTATCTGGGTCTGGAAAGGTAGTTCCCTGAAAGGGCTCGAATGTGTGTCTCCTCTGGGAGCCCTGGACTCAATTCCTGCCACTTCTTTGTGTCTCTAAACACTGCCAGGTGTAACATCCTCCCCCTGAGAAAATGGTAAGATGCTAATATTTCTTGCCTTGCATGTATGAGGCCCTGGGTTCAATCTCAAGTACCACCACAAAAGAGAAAAATAAAGACATGAGAAAATATGTATTTCCTGGTATTTGGATTTTGCCGAAATGTTAGGAAGGATGCGGCTACTTGAAAGAGATAAAGGAAAAACTTCAGAGCTGAGTGAACAGGCCAGTGCAAGATCTTGAGGCAGAGAAGTTCCTTTTGGATGTACTTTTTATATACCTATTAAAGGGCTCTGAGGAGTGTCCTTTTGGTGTTGTTTTATTCTTAATGCCTGTAAGCGCTCATTCACTCTTAAAGGATCAGTGAAATTCTAGTTATTCTCTTAGTTTTTCTCTTCATGAATTCTGTCTAGTTAGTATATAAGAATTTTTGTATTCTGTTTTCCAAGTTTTTTTTCTTTTCTTTTTTGGGTCACACCCAGCAATGCTCAGGAGTTACTCAGGAATTTCTCCTGGAGGAACTTGGGGGACCATATGGCATGCCAGGGATTGAACCCAGGTTGGCCGCATGCAAGGCAAACACCCCTACCCTCTGTACTATCACCCTGACCCCTGTTTTCTTAGTTTAAAAGGAATTTGATTGATTGCAGTGGTAAATGATTACTACTTATGTCTATAATAGATTTTTTTTGTTTGCTTTTTTTTGGGTCACACCCAGCGATGCTCAGGGGTTACTCCTGGCTTTTCACTCAAGAATTACTCCTAGCGGTTCTCAGGGCATATGGGATGCCAGGGGATCGAACCCAGGTTGGCCATGTGCAAAGCAAATGCCTTACCCGCTGTGCTATCACTCTGGCCCACAGATTTCTTTTAAATTTTAACTAAGTTTTATCTTTTATCACAGTGAATTTCATAAAATAAAGTTTATGATTGAGTTTTAGGCATGCATTGTTCCAGCCCCAGTCCCATAACCAGTCCCATACTGCCCACCGTGTCTGCAGATTTTTTCGTGCCCTTGCTGGCAGGCACTTCCCCCCTCCCCCATTGTCCTAGGGTTCCTATCCCTAACTTATCCCCTCCCAACCTCTGCCCCAGTGGCAAGCTTCCTCTTGAAGATCAGTACTTATAACTAATATGCTTAGTTATGAGTTTTTTTTAATATACTTAATATCCTCTACTAATATTACTTTTGCAGTTGGATTTTGTGACACCCCAGGTTTTGACCGTACACGTAATGCTGAGATCGGAAACAAGGACATTAAATTCAAACATTTGGAGGAAGCCTTTACATCAGAACATTGGCTTGTAAGGATATATAAAGTGAAAGCACTTGATAACAGGGAGACACTAGACCACAAACCTCGAGTCACCAACATTGTTCCAAAACAGAAGTATTTATCAAAGAAGGTGCGTGCCAAGTGAAGGTTGTTAGTTTGTCTGAGAAGTATTACTGGGAAATTACTAATTTCCATTTACCAAATCTGTAAAGACTGTGGTTTACATAGCCCCCATAAATGTTCACTTTTCCTATTAAGCTGACCACTTCTGCTATCCCAAGCTGTAACTATTTTTTGGACAGCAGAGTGGTTAACTGGTGAATTATACCAGGAAAGATGCTATATTATTCAATAAAAAATGAACATAAATTTGTTAGATCCTGACTATCCCTCCCAATCATTTATTTTAAAATAACTTTTTAAATTTAATTTTTACAAAGCTTTTAAATGCAAATAATAATGAAATTTGTAGGCTTATAGTAAATAAGAATGAAGGATTTTAAAGGTCATTATTAATCATTTAAGCCAAATTATCTATAAAAGGTACTAAAAATTTGTGTATGTGTATATACATACACATACTCTGCCCCATGCCTGTGAGAGACTCACAGACATGGGGCAGAGCTGCTACTGGCTCTCCCTGTGACCAGCTGCTCACGAGGCACCCGGGAGGGATGGTGGGTTCTAGCCCTGGCCCACCATCCCAGCAGAGCCTCGGCAACAAGCCAGACGACCCCCACTCCATGAGGGCTTCCATTTTCCACATCTGGACTTCTCTCTCGTCAGACCTCCACCCAGCAGACCAGCCTATTAGTGCCCGGCTTGTGCGGCCGCTTGCGCGCGCGGTTCATCAATAAATGCTGGACTTAGAGGTGCCTACAAGAGTATGCTACCTGCACGGCAGAGCCTGGCAAGCTACCCGTGTTGTATTTGATATATATGCCAAATACCAGTAACAATTATAGACCTCATTCCGGAATGGATTGAGGCTCTTTATGTTCCTGGAGCTAGCAGATGCCTTGGGCTCTACTAGCATGAGACAGGACATATGGAGATGTTACTGGGGCCCGCTTGAGCAAATCGATGATGAACGGGAAGACAGTGATACAGACAGTGATGTGTATATATATTGAGAGAGAGAGGGTTGGTCTGCCATGGGAGATGGAAAGTAATAAGATAGCAGATGAAATGTTAAGATTATATTGTCCAATAATACTGATTTTTTTTTTTTTTTTTTTTTTTTGCTTTTTTGGGTCACGCCCGGCGATGCTCAGGGGTTACTCCTGGCTCTGGCTCTTTGCTCAGGAATTACTCCTGGCAGTGCTCGGGAACTATATGGGATGCCGGGGATTGAACCCGGTCGGTAGCATGCAAGGCAAACGCCCTACCCACTGTGCTATCGCTCCGCCCCCAATACCAATATTTTAGATCTCAAGGCTTAAAAGAAGCTTAGCTTTACATGAGTATATCAGCTGCTTCAAATTGTTTTTTCATTAAAAATACTTCAAATTTATTCTGAATTTAGATTATTTCAACTCCTATATAAACATTTCGTGAGTTGTATAATATGTAAAATGAAATGAAACTTTAAATGAATATTTTATTATCTGGATATAGATGACCATGTCTTGATTAATGAAACTGTCACATACACCTGATCCTGAGTGTATTAGTCATATCAAATTCACATACCAGTCGTTATAGGAGATGACAAGTGATACAGTTTCTCTCGGGTATATATGGTAGGAGAAACCAAGTGAGCACCATAAATAGGGAGTCAGAGCAAATGCTATCAGAATGAAAGCTCAGTGACTACTAGGATCCTTAAACCCAATTAAGGCCTGTGTTTTTTTAAGTCTTGGTGCTCTTTTGCTTTCCCCTTAAGTAAATGGATAAATAGAAAAAGGCTATTTTATATTTCCCAAATACATATTCTAAAAAGCCAGCCATGGACATTTGACTGTTTGCTTTTCACCACTCCCAGCCCCCATTCTTGGGGTTTTTTAACCCGCGGGTGTTGGGGAAGGAGAGTGAGTAGGGCAGTTACTCTGAGAGCTCCCTGCCACTGCCAAGTTGCTTCTCTGAGGCATTAGCAAGGTATAGTCCAGGCTGCGGAAAGACATCGGTGAGCTTAGCTAGCATTTTTAAGAGAAAGACACATAGTTGCACCATGTGGGGTATTTTTATTTTCATGTATTTTTATTTTATATGTATTTTTATGCTCCTGTCCCCCTCTCACGAGTCACTGACTGCCAGCAACGGCCGCCGTAGGGTATTTTCAGTCTCAGAAGAGGTTTGACGTAATACACACAGGCTGATGATTTCAATAGATTGTTTCACAATTTTGAGTTATACCTCTGAAGATTTTTTTTTTTATATTTTGCCTTTAAAAGAGGTACCATTCCAAGGACAAGTGTGCATTCGCTGATTTTTATAACCTGAACAATTGCATTTTGCTTGTGTTCTTGGTCCTGTTAGAAAAAAAAATGTTTAAGCTGAAAATCAGTAAGTACACACAATACAGCATTTACCCTAACTCTCTGAAACCTTCTTGTAGGGCTTTATTTAAATGTGGATATTGGACAGTCTCTGAGTCTTCAGCCTCTGCTAGCCTAGTGCTTTGGAAAGTGCTCTTTTTCAGTTTCATATTGGCAGACACCTGTGGCTATATATTTGGAGGATTTTAAACAAAACATAAGTTTGTGTAGGCTCTAAACATAGCATTTTTTTTTTTAATTTTTTATTATACCACAGTGAAACATACAATTACAAAGGTGATCATAATTGGTTCTTGGTAATACAGTATACCAGCACCCATCCCTCCACCAGTGCCCCATTTCCACCACCAATGTACCCCAACCCCTCCTGCCCACCCCCCATGCTGCCTTAATAGCAGGTACCCCAGTTTCCTCTCTTTCTCTCTCTATCTCTCTCTCTGTCTCTGCATCTCTCAGCCTCTTATTTTACACATTGTGGCTAGCCCTGCAGGTATTTAGAGTTTATCACTTAAGTCTCTTTGTGTATATTCAATGGTGAGTCTTAATCTGCCATTACCATTTCCCACATTTAGTAAAACACTGGTATCTATTTATGTCGTATTAATGAATGCAGTCATTCTATATCTGTCCTTTTCCTTCTGACTAATTTCACTCAGCATGATAGTCTCCATGTCCCTCCATTTGCAGGTAAATTTCATAATGTCATCTTTTCTGACAGCCGCATAGTATTCCATAGTGTAGATGAACCACAGTTTCTTTAGCCAGTCCTCTGTTCTCGGGCATTTAGGTTGTTTCCAGATTCTAGCTATAGTGAATAGCGCAGAGATGAATAAAGAAGTACAGATAGTGTTTCTGCTATTAAACATAGCATTTTTGCAGTGATTTTTTTTTTTCCTTTTTTGGTTCACACCCCGGCAATGCTCAGGGGTTACTCCTGGCACTGCACTCAGTAATTACTCCTGGCGTTGCTCAGGGGACCATATGGGATGCCGGGATCGAACCCAAGCCGGCACAGGCTGGCCGCAAGCAAGGCAAATGCCCTACCCGCTGGGCTATCGCTCCGGCCCCCAGTGATTTGTTTCCTTTACTAGGTATCTGTGTTTGGAAAGGAGCCCTTTTCCCTTGAACCCAGGCCCGCTGTTTAGTGTCTCTTCATTTGGAACAGTTAGTAGTGCTTATTGACTACTTAAGGAGTTCATTCAGTCTTAGAAATAAGAATGTGCTTAAATTCTCATTAGTGTATAGTAAACTATTTGTGTATAATTTTAATCTGTAAGAAACCTGCACTGACACTATGCATTCTGTTTTCCTTTTAGACTACAAAAAGGAAGCGTGGCTACATTAAAAATAAACTAGCTTTTAAGAAAGGCAAGAAAATATCTAAGAAGACTGTTTAAATACACTGTTCTGGTTCCTAACTTGAAGCAGTTGTCCTTGTGAGAACCGGTCTTTGCCTTTAGCTCATGTCATGTTTCACAGCAACTGAGGGTACAGAACCATCACTGGTCCAGGTTAATGTACAATTTTTTCTGGCAATGCCTGATTTTAAAAAACAAAATTGGTTTATTGAGAACAGCTCTTTTCAATTTGTAATGTGAAGCAAGACAGAGCACTGCTGTAGAGTCTAGCAGCAGATTTTTTTTATTGGTACATACTCCTTCAAATCTGAGAATTTGGACTAATTGCACCAAAGAACCCTCTAATTTGGTCCCTGGCACATGATACTTGTCAATGTTTTTACTTTTACAAGACCTGCATTTTATTTGAACTATCCAAATAGCAATATGTAAAGTACAAATGATAAAATGTGATGGGAGCTTCTTGAACCGATGAACTAGTCCAGAACTGAGAAAGAGGTATCAGAAAAATAATTATACTTCCTTGAGCTATATTTATTTTCATGTTTCTCCAGTGCAAAGAATGTTTCATCAAATGTACATTTTCTGTTTCTTCCTGTTTTCTCTGTCTAAGAAGCTGCTGCTGTTTCAAAGATGGATCTCCGAGTAATTGATTCAGGTTTTGTGTTGACACGTTATTGCTGCTGTTTGCAGTTGTTGTCCTAGGTACTTAGAGAACAGTTCTCATACATTTTTGTTCATTCAAGGGCTAAATTTATATCCTTTGGAAATCATGGCAACTGCGTAGAAATGTTGCTGACCAGAAGGGAGTTTTGACGTCTTAGTACTGAGGTTAGCGCTATGTTTACATAAAAGAATAAAGGAGAAACCCTTCAAGTGGACTAATAATACTGAAGCTCATGTTCAAAATGACTATTCAAAATGACAAAGGATTTGTAAACTTTGCCTCGATTTCTCTCATTTTCTGAGTTAATCCATTACAGTGATTTTGTCCTGCTCCATATTTTTAAACCCCTTGAGCATTTGATGAAACACTCTTCAATGCTATATGCATTCTTTTTATTAAAAATGTGACAATTGTCAAAAATGCACTAAAATATAAATGGAGATTGAATGTGTTCACTTTCCAGCTTATAGGCAACTTTATATAGACTTGAAAAGTTTCTCCAGTTGTTTAATAAAAGTGAAAGAGAAAGGGTTTTTCTTCCTACCACAGGAGATGCTTTTTTTTTATATATATATAAACAAGCATAATTTACACCACTGCTTTTGGTGGAAAAGTGCAGAATAGTATGTACCTTTTATGAAGAAAAGTGTAATTTCCAATATTCGGTAAGAATGTTACTGCTGATTTTCTCTTCCAAAGTGTAGAATATTCTTTGATTTATAGAATTCATTTTTGACCCAGATGATGGTTCTTTTACAGACCAATAAAAAGGCTGAACATTTTCACAAATAAAGTGTAACAAAATCTGAATTTCTGATACCTAGTCATTTGGGGGGATTTTATTTTACTTTGTTGCTTTAAAATTCAATGCAGATAAATTGTTGACTGTAGGGGAAATAAAGTTAATTCAAATTTTGTGTAAAAGTGTTGTTTTTCACAAATCTTTTACTTTAAAAAGGAGTTACCAAAGACTTCTTCCTTGTTCCCTTTTACAAAGGTTGTAGAGAATATATAGAAAAGGAGTACCAGACTAGTTCAGTCTACATCAACTGCTGGTCTTCTCTGCAGTATAGAGAATGGAGCTACTTCTGATAGAGAAAGATGATGAGACAAAGAGGAATTTCATCTCCTTTAAGTAAAGATAAAACGTTAACAGAAGCACTACAACATGAAATTAGTCAGTCAGTTCATTATAGGATATTCTCATTAAGAGAAAAGATTGTTTCCTTTGTCAGTTTTGGGTGAAACATCGTGTTATATCATGTTTTTGGTTTTATAGTGGCAGGAAAGAAATTAAAGTAACTTAAATACATTGTGTCAGGGAGCGCCGACAGTGTCAGGAAGCGAGTTCCTTTCTACCTCCAAAGCCGGCAGGGAATGGATGAAGACTCAGGAATCCGATGCAGTTTTAAAAGGGCTTCACTATCACAGGATCCAATATACAATCCAAGAGCAGGGAAAACCTCCGGACTCTGGGTTCCCAGCTAGGCCCAAGATGGCTGCCACCACGTGTTGAGGCCCAACAGAGAATGGAGGGGACGGAGAAGCAAAATGCCAAGGGAAGCCGAAATGGCAAAAAGGGGGAAAAAGAGAGAGCTTCTTTCTTCTTGCAGCTTATTTTATAGCTAGAAATCTGCCCAAACTCCCCAGCCCAGCCCTTTCTGGGCTGGGCTATCTAGAGATGAAAACATGAAAATAGCTCTATAGAATGTAGCAACTTCAGGAGACCATCTGGTTGTTTACAAGGACCCAGAGCTAATTAAAAGCCTCCTAGCAGAGCTGGGAGAAGCTATAAGCTAAATGTAACTTCCCTGGCAGGAAGGATCAAATGCCCTCAGGTAATTTCTCCCAGCACCTCACCTAATATCTTAAGCCAAGATCTGCCTGGAATTGCCTTTATAGGGTAGAGAAGGGGGTTTCTGAGATGGCACGTCTCTGTACTAAAGACTAATACTAATGCCAGTTAAATATTTCTCCAAGCCTTCACAAGAGTCTCGTCTACTTCACAGTAGTTTTGTATTTTAGTTGCCTTTGAGTTATCAGGGAACCATGCTTGCTTGCTTGCTTGGAGGCAAACAGCATTTCTCTGTGGTCAAATTACTTAGAGATCCAACGTGGCCAGGCAAATATGCTGGTAAGATCTAGCTAGTCCCACGATGCTTGTGGTAGCATGAGAGAATATTTATACCAGCCAGTACAGAATACATGGTCAGATAAACTGCCACATTCAGACTATCCCCCTATCTAAGAAGTGACTGGCAGGAGGCAATCCAGGGCAGATGCAGAGGCCTAAGCTTTTAGGTGTCCTGCAACAACATTGGAATGTAGGATAATATGGAATCATTAATTTTGCTTCATCGGGGCTAGAGGAGGGAGAAGAGAGAATAATGATTTTGAGTCAAAAAAGATTTTTGTTTCATCTCTTAAAATTGAACAAAGTGGGATGTTTTGCAGTATATAAGGCAGTAAATCAAAGATGAAATTCCATTTTCAGATTAAATTGCTAGCTACTTGATTTTGCAGCTTTAAGGTTTTGATTGATGTGAATCCCATGACAGTGTCAGAGTCTATATATGAGAAGGTCCTGTAGAACAGTGTTTCTTTTTTTTTCTTTTTTTGGGGAGGGTCACACCTGGCTGTACTCAGGGTACTACATGGGATACTGGGGATCGAACCTGAGTTGGCTGCATGCAAGGCAAACGCCCTACCTGCTGTGCTGTTGCTCTGGCCTCAGAACAGTGTTTCTTAACCTTTGACTATCACTGCCCCTTCTATTTTATTTTCTTCTGTGCTTCTTCCACTCTAAACCTTTGACTATATGAACTACCATATGGGCCCCTGTCGGTGAGCTCCGCCGGGGTCCCCGACAGTGCCGGGAAGCGAGTTCCCTTCTACATCCGAAGCCGGCGAGGAATGGATGAAAACTCAGGAATCCGATGCAGTTTTAAAAGGCTTTACTTATCACAGGTTCAGGCATACAAATCAGCAAAAGGAAAAGCCCGGTGCTTAGGATTCCAGGCTAGAACCCCAGCCACGTGTAGACCAAGATGGCGGCCACCAAGTGTAAAGGCCTTGTAAAAGGAGAAGACAAGACTTCCAAGAAGGGTGAGCGCTCACAAAGAGAGCCCAAAAAGAAGTGCGCCAGAGAGGAAACAGGCTAGTTTTATACCCCTGCAACTCAGACCTCCCTCCCACTGTTATGGAAAGCAGGGAGGGTCAAATGCCCTTAGGCAATCCCTCCCTGCACCTCACCTAGGCCCTTTGTATGCTAATGTTTTGAGCCAAGATCTGCCTGGAAATGCCTTTATAGGGTAGAGAAGGGGTTTCTGAGATGGCATGTCTCTGTACCAAAGACTAATACTAATGCCAGTTAAATATTTCTCCAAGCCTTCACAAGTCTCTTCTACTTCATTGTAGTTTTGTATTTTAGTTGCCTTTGAGTATATCAGGGAGCCATGCTTGTTTGCTTGGAAGCAAACAGCATTTCTCTCTGGTCTAATTACTTAGGGGTCCTATGTGGCCAGGCTAATATGCTGGTAAGATCTAGCTAGTCCCACGATGATTGTGGTAGCTTGGGAGAATATTTATACCAGCTAGTACAGCATACATGGTCAGATAAACTGCCACTTATCTACGAAGTGATTTGCAGGTGGCAATTCAGAGCAGATGCAGCGGCCCTTAGAGGAGTCCTGCAACAGGCCCCATTTGTTAAATACTGCTATACAATATTCATTGCTATGTATATGGCAAAAGGGCCATAGTACGACCTGTTTTAAGCATTTTGTGCTTGGGCTAGAGAATCATATAGCCCCAGTTTGACCCTCCCTCCCCAATACCACAGTTCCCTTGATTACTGGTAGGAATGATCCAGAGCCACTGCCAGGTATGACTAAGAAACAACAAAAATTGTGGTTAAGAAATAACAAAAGTTTCCCCAAAAGGTTACTTTTTTTTAAAGGTTACCTATTTGCAGCATAAGGGAAGGACTAATTTCAAGAATTCTCATTGTTGTTAGCATTGCTGGCACTTGATACATTTTGTCAGATATCTACTTTGTCTGTAAACTTCAATACAGGTAAACGAAATAAATGCCTGAATTTAGAGTGTTAAAAGCATTCGGTAACTGGCATCATAGGAAATTGAGACCTAGCAACATGTTAAGAGATGTTTTAACTGTAAAAAAAAATAAAAATAGCAACTGTCACAAATAAGCCCACTTGTAACCACGACCCACCGCAGTGCCTGCACTCCGGAAATGTCCTCATGGTCACTTCCGGTCACTTCCTATCCGTGACTTTCCCATTCCCCATTCCAGAAGGTAACCAACTTCTGACTTGTATGGTATTTTCTATGATTTACTTTTTTTTCTATGACACAGATTTTAGCACCTAAGTATTTCTTGCCAAGCATACTTCAGGGATACCTATTTCTTGAGTGGAATCAATATTTTTTAATCTAACTTTTTCTGGTTTTGTGAAATTCATCCAACAAGCTGCTTGTAGCTATATAAGTATATTTTCATTCCATTTCCCCCCCTGCCTGCCTCACATACTTGGTTGTTTGTTCTGTGACATGTAAATGGTTTCCAGTTTGGGGATATTACCAATACTGCTTCTAGGAATATTATATTACATCTCTCTTGGAGCTTTATGAATGCATTTTTGCAGGTATTTTTTCTGATAGGATAAGGTTGTTAGACAAGATAGTATAAGATCAAGACTGATATATCAGTCTTGCCCATCTGAAGTGTGAATGACTTCTTTCTCTGTTATTAACTTTCCCAAATTACTAATGATGCTTACCATTAGTCTTTTTTTCTATAATTTTTACTGCATTAGCATTCTTTATATTTTGTTAAAATAAACCGTCATTTATTTTAATAGTTTGTATTTTAACCCTTTCTACCTAGCTGTCTCTGCTCTGCTTCAACTTTTTTCCTAGCCTGGCCTTAAAGATAGTCTTGAGGCCATAGGAATGCTCATTGGATTGAGCAATGCATGTTTCTTGTGCAGGAGGCCTGGTTCTAGTTGCTGGTGCCACATGATCTCCCCTTCCCCACCCCTGAACTCCAGCACTGTTGGGAGTGAGTCCCAAGCAGGGAGCAGCTCAAGGACCACCAAGTATGACCCAAATTGTGACCCGAAATCACCCTACCCCAACTGTTTTGGGGTATTTTGGTATTTTCATAGAAAATACCATACAAGTCAGAAGTTGGTTACCTTCTGGAATGGGGAATGGGAAAGTCACGGATAGGAAGTGACCGGAAGTGACCATGAGGACATTTCCGAGTGCAGGCACTGCGGTGGGTCGTGGTTACAAGTGGGCTTATTTGTGACAGTTGCTATTTTTTATTTTTTTTTACAGTTAAAACATCTCTTAACATGTTGCTACCCCAAAACAATCTACCTGTAAATATGGTGTGATCTGTGTTTTTGAAAGTGTTTTGGCATGTACATACCTATAATGTATCATTATTGGTAAGATAATCCTTTTCCTAGTTTTTGCTCTACTGCTTTTTTAGTAAACAAAATGTCCGTATATAATAGACTAGAGTCAGTATATATATCTGGATTTTAGTACAGTCTGAGAATTCCTATATTCTGTTACTGTTCCTTTTAGCCCAGTTGACCCATTATGGCCAATTGGTTTTTAGATCCAGGTTATATGACACACAAAATCCCCAAGACAAAAAACCTTATAGAGCTTTTGATTTGGTATAGAAATAATTGATTAATTAGAGGGAAAGTAACTCCTTTAAAAAAGCTGAATTTTCCATCTGAAAACAATGGTGTACCCTAGAACAAAAGATAACACATGGGCTAGGTTCCTTGTCTAATGCCCTACTACGTTGGTTCAAGTCCCGGCCACCACATATGGGCTCCTGAGCACTGTCAGCTGTAGCACCAGCGTCCCCACCCCAAAAAGGGCACATCCTTTCTGATGGAACAGATACCACATGACAGGTCAGATACAAGATCCAGTGGGTAAAGAATAAAGAACAACATGGAGCCAGTGAGTTACTGTTTACTTCTACATAGGTATCCGAGGCCAGGAGAGAGCACAAGAGCTTCTTTGGCTCCTAGGAGAGAGAAAGTTGGTGTAGGTAAATAGGGCTTAACATACAAAGCAAAGACATTTTTCAAGGAACTACACTTCTGCAAGACTTTCTGGTTACAGGCAGAAAGCTGGGAAGGAGATGGCGCTAGACCTGCAAAGTCGGACTATGAACACTGATTACTGTTGCGTGTAAAGGGAGCGTCCCAAGGTGCTCTCTTGTCACGTGTCCCTTCACAAGACCCTGTGAAGTCGGGACAGTGAGCGCTGATTACTGTTGCGTGTAAAGGGGAGCGTCCCAAGGTGCTCTCTTGTCACGTGTCCCTTCACAAGACCCTGTGAAGTCGGGACAGTGAGCGCTGATTACTGTTGTGTGTAAAGGGAGCATCACACGGTGCTCTCTTGTCACGTGTCCCTTCAAGAGACCCTGAGAATCTAGAAAGCTTTGGAGTTTAACATTTAAGGTTTCTGCCTGGCTACTTAACCCTACCTCTTCCATCTTTAATTTCTTTATTAGCTTTTAAATAAGTCTTGCACATTTTGTAAGTTAATTACAAAGTTTGAGAGAGTTTCAATACATTTTTTCATTCATAGATACATATATATTATATGTATAATATATAGACAGAGCCTGGCAAGCTACCCATGTTTTATTTGATATGCCAAAAACCAGTAACAAGTATGGACCTTATTCCCAGGATGTATGGAGATGTTACTGGTGCCCGCTCGAGCATATCGATGAACAACAGGAAGACAAGTGATTACAAAGTTTATATTTAATTTTTGCTGTTGGGCCACACCCAGCATTGCTCAAGGCTTATTCATGGTTCTGTGCTCAGGGATAACTTCTACCAGGCTTCTTGGGCTATATAGGGTGCTGGGGATCAAACCAGGTTGGATTCCTACCTGCAAGGTAAGCTCCCTACCCACTGCAGTCTAGTCCTACAAGGTTAAAATTTTTGATAAATACTACCAAGATTTATCTTATTTTCACTGTCATATGAATTTATAATTGTCTTTAGCCTGAATGCTATAAAAATAATGGAGTTATAAGCTTTTTTTTGAATATTTTGTTATACCTCCCTGTCCGGGTTTCGGTCATACAGTGTTCCAGCACCCATCCCTCCACCAGTGCCCATTTCCCACCACCAATGTCCCTCATTCCTCTCCTCCTCTCCCCTAGCCTGCCTCTATGGAGAGTTCTTTATCTCTTTTCTCTTTCTCTTTCTTCCCTTACACACTGTGGGTTGCGATACATACATTTAGAGGTAATCATGTGTAAGATTTACCTTTTATATAAATTTTGGTTTATGTGTTGAAATTGTTTCAGTCTATTTACAATTTCTAAGATACTGCACAGGAAAACAATTGTTTAAAATATTCTAAGACTTTATCCAAATTTGTATAAAAGTGATAGGGAGGGGCGGAGCGATAGCCCAGTGTGTAGGGCATTTGCCTTGCACGCGACCGGACCATGCCAGCCCAGGTTCAATCCCTAGCATCCATATGGTCCTGGGCACTGCCAGGAGTAATTCCTGAGTGCAGAACCAGGAGAAACCCCTGAGCATTGCCGGGTGTGACCCAAAAAAGCAAAGAAAAAAAAAGATAGGGAATATGGGGCCGGAGCGATAGCCCAGCGGTAGGGCGTTTGCCTTGCACGCGGCCGGCCCGTGCCGGCCCGGGTTCGATCCCTGGCATCCCATATGGTCCTCCAGCACCACCAGGAGTAATTCCTGAGTGCAGAGCCAGGAATAACCCCTGAGCGTCGCCGGGTATGACCCCCCAAAAAAAGCAAAAAAAGTGATAGGTAATAATTTCCACTTCTAAAGGTTTTATAATTTGCTTTTGTTAAACAGGTTAGGACCCTAATAGAGTACTACATAGAAAAGGTAACAGTTTTGTGCTTGCCCTATTTCATAAGAGAAATTTTGGATATTCAAGTAATTTCATTATTTTTATAGGTATATTTTATCAGATTGAAGACCTTTACCCCAGTTTTCTATGAGGTTTTATCATAAATTATTCTCTGTTTCTTTTGGGGAGGGAGGGGGCACACAGTTGTGCTCAAGGCTTACTCCTAGCTCTGCTACAGGATCACTCCTGGTGGGCTCAGCAGACCCTCTGGGGTTCCCAGGATAAAACCTGAATTGGCCACATAGAACTTAGTTTTAAATACAGGCAAAACGATACACATGATAACCTTTAAGTATATGTATTACAATCCACAATATGTAAGGGAAGGAAGAAAAAGAAAGAGAAAAGAGATGGAGAACCTGCCACGGAGGCAGGCTAGGGAATCGGGGACATTGGTGGTGGGAAATGGGCACTGGTGGAGGGATGGGTGCTGGAACACTGTGGCCGAAATCTAAACATGAACATTTTTGTAATTGTTAAAAAATATTTTTAAAAAACCTGAATTGGCCACATGCAAAGCCATCCTACCCACTTTACTAATAATGCTCTGGCACAGAACAGAACCTTTTGTTCAGAGTTAAGCTAAATTTGCATTCCTGGGATAATGATTAGAGTTGGGTAAAATTTAGGGTTCAAACTAGGCCCAAAGGCCTAGGTATTTATTTTCACAAAACTATTTACTGATTCACTTGTTTCCATGAGCATTTTTATTCCTTATCTTGGTATTGGGTACTGCTGGTGGTGGTTTCAAACATTAAGAAAAAGCCCACCTCACCTAAATTTTCAAATAGAATAAAATTCTTAATATCACTTGCTTACTTGACTGTCTTCTCTCTCCCTTATTACTCTGCTTCATCCCTTCACAATTTTCATCAATTTGTCCATTTTTGTTTTGCAGTACTAGGGATTATGTGGTACCAGGGGTTAAATTGGACCTCCATTTGCAAAACATATACTCATGGCTCGTTAGTGTATTTTGGAATTGGAGGGGTTTGGACCACACCTGGCCATATTCAGAAATCATTTCTGGGAGTCCTTGATGGGACATATACCAGGGATTGAACTGGCTCAATGCAAGTAAAGTGACTTGATTCCTTAAACTATCTCTCCAGTGCCTTACCCATTTAACAACTGTCTCCAGCTGCATGGAAAGCAAGTGTCTTGAACCCCCTATACTATCTACAGGCTGCCCATTTACTTAGCATTTTTTCCCAAAGACATTGATGACGTTTTCTGTATTTTTATTTCATAAAGTTGTCATTTTCTTGGAATATATCCCTGGAATGAGATGTTTTCTCTCAATGTGTTGATTTTTCCTTTTCCCAATATGTATATTTTAAAGTTGTAAATTTAGGTCAGGCACAGTTTAAATTCTTACAAATTTTGTCGTGAGCTGAAATTTATTCAGATTAATGTATGTTTTTATTTTTAATGTGCTTTATTGAGCCATGCACATTTCTTGGTTTTTAAATAGCAGTTTTCAAATATTTTCTTCTATTAACATTGCTACTCTGATTTATAATTTCAGTATTTAAAAAAAATTGAAATATGAACATAGGACTAATTCATATTGTATTTTATATGTGTAGAAAATTCTCATGAAGAGCTTCAGAACTAACTTATGGGTATATTAAAATTGCATACTATTTAGATTTGAATTGTCGAAATTTGGGGGTTTTCTTTTAAACCCATACTATTAGGTAGAAATATGTATATCTCACTTTTACTGGTAAATTTGAACCTTCTAGATTCTGGCCTCGTGATCTGCTGGTTCTGTGAGGTCTTAAAACAGGTATTATATTATTTACTTGCTTTTCTTTGTCTCTAAAAGAATTACTACTTCTACAACAGATAGAATATTCAAAACAAAATTTTTATGGGCCTTTGAGTCTAAAAGTATTTAATTAACATTCACCCCTTATGCTTTCTAATAACACTGATAAATCAATATTTTTTCTTTTTTGGGTCACACCCAGCGATGCTCAGAGGTCACTCCTGGCTCTTCACTCAGGAATTACTCCTGGTGATGCTCAGGGGACCATATGGGATGCCGGGATCGATCCCAGGTTGGCCACATGCAAGGCAAATGGCCTACCCACTGGTCTGTCGCTCCGGTCCCACATTGATAATTCTAATGTTATACTTCTGAGATAGTCATTGTCTCTTAATATTTTATTTACTTAGAAAAATAGCCTAGATACATTTTCATTTTATGAAATTGCTTCAGTGAAAACTGGAGCTTATTGGTGTACTGTGATAGTATTGCATTCTCACGTTCTCTTTTGATAAAACATCTGTTTATCTCTCATTTGATTCTGTAATTTCCCCCTTTAGTTTTTTGGGGCCACACAGCAATGCCCAGGGATTACTACTGGCTCTGCACTCTAGTATCACTCTGGGAAGGCTTGGGAACTTAGGGGTGCCAGACCAGCCTCAACTAGTACCCTACCCGCCATATGGGCTCTGGCCCAAAGAGGATTATGACTGAATGTTCCATTGTGTTTATATATGCATCAGGGAGTGTGTATATGTGAAAATTCACATTTGTATCCATTTATTAGGCACTGTCTAACTATTCTACACAGTGGTACCTTATGCTTTGCTTGGGCTCCACACCCAGTGGTGCTCCAGGAATCAACCCAGATCAATTCTGTGCAAGGTTAGTTCCTATATTTTCAAATTATATTTTTGGGTTTTTCTTTCATCCAAAAGTATGGCTGGATCATACAGTTCTCCTGCCCCTTTGCAGAGTCTCCAGCCTGTTTTCCTTAGCGATTTTACTAATTTATGTTCCTACTAACAAAGATTACACTGTGGCTTGCAATACAATAGAGTAGCTATACATCTATACATCTATACATCTATTTTCATGGTTTGTCTTTTGATAGTAACTTTCTGCATATGCTTTTTTCCACCGATCATGTACCATTATTTCTTAGTGTTTAATGTCGCATGCCATTTGAATAGAAATCAGTGTCAAGGAACTTAGCTCACATTTTCTGTGTATTAGATGGTTTCGGCTTGTTAATGTCCAGTTTTCCTATCAACAGTTATTGAAGAGTCACTTTCCTGTCTCCATTGTGTTATAGGCTCCTTTGTCATATATAATTGTGGGCTTATTTCTGGGCTCTGTTTTCTTCCATTGATCTGTGTGTCTAATATTGAGAGTTTACTCCTTATTTCTGATAGCTTTAAGTCACTTAGTATGAAACCTCCATTTTATTCTTCCCCAAGATTGCATTTTCTATTTGGGGTTCTATTGCAGATTCATAAGATTATTGGTTATTTTCCTCTTAAACTTTGAACTATGATACTGATAGGGACTGTGGTGAATCTGTAGAGTATTAAAGCAATATAAAATTGATTTTAATTCTACAAACCCATGAGCATGGAATTCCTCTCTTGTTTCTTTGTTTTCAATATCAGCAATATCTTGCAATTTTCAGTATACAGGTCTTTCATTATTATTTATTGGGAATTTTTTTTCTTATGCTAGTTTACAATAAAGAATTTTTAGGTTTGATTTTAGTTATATACAACTTATCTGTGTTTGTTACTTCTAAGAGATTTTCAGTGGAGATTTCTGGGTTTTCTGTTGGTATGTGTTGTTCACAAGGCAAGCACCTTAACTGCTGTAGTATCTTTCCAGTCTCCGACATGTAGCAATTTCTTACAGGTTTTCTACATTTTTTTCTTTTTCAGCCAAACACAACTGTACTCAGGGATCACTCCTGGCAGTAGTTGCAGACATATGTGGTGCCAGAGATCAAACCTGGGTCAGAACTTTGCCTGGCAAAATCTAACCTAGGTTATCTAATTTCCGGCATATCACTGTAATCTTTCATTTCTGTTTGAGCTTTTTTTGGACTTGATCTAGAAAAAATTTTGTCAATTTAATGTTCTCAAAGAACCAGCTTAGTTTCATTGATCCTTTGTATTGTCTTATCCTTGTAATTTCACTCTTACTTCCACTGACTTGTGCTGTGTATTTTCCCTAGATTTTTAAGTGTAATTTTTGTTTTGTTGTAAACTCTCCTTGTCGCACTGCTGTTGCTGTGCCCCAGGTTCTAATAGTTTTCTGCTCTTTATTTAATTTTCTTGACCCATTGGCTTTTCAGGAGTATGTTGTTTAATCTCCATGAATTAGTTTTTGGGAGGAGAAAGATGCTTCCTGTAACATGTCTTAAAGTTACTGAGAACATATCAAGTCCATCATATCATCTGGCAGTTTCAGGCTCGATCATTTTTTTTGTAGGTAACAAGTTTTTCTTACTGCTTTTTATTTTTGTATCTGTAACTTTGGACACTTGAATTATAAAATATTAGATATTTCTTGGGAGTTAGTAACTGTACTTCAGACCTGGATATGTTTCCATTTTCAGATTAGAAAAGTTTGTAGCCATTATATCTGCAAAATAATCTCCTTATGGGATTTCTATAATGTTAGTCCATGTGATTCCCATATTTCCCTTAAGGAAATTAAAAAAAAACTTTTTTTTGCAGCATTGTTACTTCCACTTTATCTTTTAATTAACTTGTTAACTCAGTTTTATCAGGTCTTTGTAATTTAAAACCATGTGTAGTGTTTTTCAGTTATTCTTCACCTGTGACTCTTTTGGAGATCTTCAAAAAAAATGTGACCATTATTTTTTAATTAATCAGTCTGCATATCTCCATTTCACTAAGGTCTTTTATCTAGCTCTTTCATTTTGAAACTAGTTCCTTTGTGTCACAGGTTCCCATACATATTTGATGTAGGCATCACTTATAAGATGAAAAATTATTGTGCAGAAACGGGAAGCATCTCCTGGATCTACCTGAGGCTACTCAGTGCTCATTGGGGGCAGTTTTCCCCACTATGGGGAAACCACCACCTACCCTGGATTTTTGTTTTGTACCTTGTGAGTAGTGGGTATGCCCTGTGCGGACTCTGTCCAGCCCCAAGTTTTAGCTACTGTAATTCGCATAGGGGGATGTTTTTTTTTTTTCATATACCACTGTTACACAATTACAAGATGTTCATGTTTGAGTTCTGGTTCTACAGTGTTCCAACACCCATCCCTCCACCCATGCCCATACCCACCACTGATGTCCCCACTTCCTTCCCCCACACCCAGCCTGCCTCCATGGCAGGTTCTCTATCTCCCTTCTCTCTCTTCCTCCTCTCTCCCTCTCCCTCTCCCTCCCTCCCCTACACATTGTGGATTGCAATATACTCCAGGACATGATTGGTTCCACTAGTTTGATATACCGCGTGGCTGCACATCTTGGGAAGAGCCAGCTGGCAGCTCTCTCCCACTCCCTACCTCCCTCCCCGCATTTGAGTCTGCTTGATGGCTGATCGCACTGCACCGGCCTCCAGGATAAGTCGGAGAGAGGAATGGGGGCCCCAGCTCCATCTCACAGATGCTCAGTGACTTCCACCTCTGAGAGCCACCTACCTGGGCTTAAACTTAGTTGTTCTACTAAGCTGGTTTTGATCAGTGTGTCTCTTGGGTGGGTTTTGATGAGCAGTGGTGTCCGGGAACGAAAATGGCAGCTGTTATGGTAAGCAAGTCTCATCTGGCTGCTTCTGAGGCCCTACAGAGGTGATGGGCCCACTCCCAAAACCCATCTTGCCTCCTGTTGGCCTCATGGTCAGCTGAGCTGAATCTCTGCATGGTGCCCTCATGGAGTTTTAGTTCTGTCTTTAGATCTACTGGCTTCATAGACTACTGCTTCCATTGGACTAACATTGTGTGTCTGCTCACCAACAAGGAGGGGGAAAGTGGAAATAAACATTGCATTTAGCTGATGCTTTTACCCAAGCTCAGTGAATCTTATCATACCCAATCCACCTGCTCTTGAGACTTAGACCTCTGAGATGACCATCCTGACGAGTGGATCTGCAGGTGGAGCCCCTAGGGTACCCTGGATGTTTGACTGTCATATTGGTGAGCTGCGGAGGGAAGCAGGGAGGGAGCTTGTCTTCTGGTAGTTCTTGTGTGTTTTTTAAAGAACAATGGGGAATGATTTGTACAAATAGTTTAACCCTCAGGGCAGAAACAAATTTGGTCTAACACCACAGCTTCAAAATAGAGAACGCAAAACACTGAAGGGTAAAATATCTGAAATTACAGCTTTCAGACCCCTAAAGACACCGAAACAACTAGATGAATAAACACTTAAACACAGTCAAATAACACAAATGTTTAAGTGGGATACACATTTTGCCCAGGCATCAATAAAATGTCCTCTAGGGCAGACCATATTAACCTACAATGATCATGGTCACAGGATGAAAGGAAATAAAAGAATAGGTAAGAAAAACTTAGATCACAACCAACTATCAGTAAGTTGGATGACTTTGATCAGTGTTTACTGTCCCCGAGAAGCTGCTAGAGCAGTCCAAGGACCTGAAACAGCCTTGGTGTGGTTAGGTGGTGGTTTGCTTCAAATAGGGGGATTCATAAGGCAATCCTGAATGGTTTTCCTGACTGGATCACTGGTTTGAAATCTCCCAACAAAAGCCAGCAAGGCTAGATGATATCGGTAATGCTATGATGCACTTCAAGGTGGAGGGTTCCAGTGCTGTAGTTTGGGATACCTGGTATGCCCCTAAGTGAGGAATCCTTGGTGGTTGCAACAGGAAAAAGAAAGGGGGTTTTCTGGTATAAATGAAAAGTATAAATTACTGTCTTTAAAATAGACAAAATACTGACCTAAACTCATTTAAGGCCTACCATTATAGTTTTTCCTATTACTAATCAAGAGCTTTCCTATTTGGTAGGGTGGGAACACTCAAATTATAAGCTAATGGTAACAGCATCACCTGACTCTTAAAAATACCTTGCTAAGTTGGAACACTACGTTCAATTGCAGGGAATGCCTGTAATTTAATTCTTAAGTGACCCAAAACAAACTGCAGGAGAATTACAGAACAATTTTCTCAGGAATAGCACCCTAAACATGGATAACATGGTGACTCAATTTGAAAAAAAATGTGGCCCACGGCCGGCGATTTCTATCTCTGTTAACAGTCTACGCACCAACATCCGCATACAAGGAAGATGAAATGGAGAAATTCTACATGGAACTGGAGGAGTTCTATAAAAAAGATCACACCTTCTACAAGGTCATAGTCGGTGATTTTAATGCCAAGATAGGACCGAGAAGATCGGCCCTAGAATGGAAACGAACAGGGTGAGAGATTATCCCATGACCTAGAATGGAACGAACAGGGTAAGAGACTATCTGAGTTCATCATGTCCACCAAGAACATTCATGGGAACTCACAGTTCCAGAAGGCTGAAGCGAAACGTTGGACATGGGAATCTCCTGGTGGACAGTTCCACAATGAAATTGACCACATCATCTTCAATTGACGGTTTTGCCTGACCGATGTTGCTGTCATCCCAAACAGGGTCAGACCACAGTTTCCTTCATGCAAAATTCTACTTCACACAATGGGGGAGAAAAGGCTGCAAAGTTTAAGAAGAGAACTCCCAGAATGACCACCAATTGGGAATTCTTTGGCACCATTGCGGCAACATGGTTAGATACCATCATTGATGACATTGTTGAAGAATACAACCAACTGGTTCAGCACCTCTATGATTGTGCGAAGAATACCAAGAGAAAGCCACAAAAGAACGCCTGTCTTCAAACACTCTCGAGCTCATTCGCCAACGTGGCAAGGCCCGAGCCTCAAGCGACCAAATGCTAACGTCCAAACTCCGCAAAGCAGTGCAAAGAAGCGATAAAGGAAGACCTCAAAGAGAGAAGAGCAGAAATACTGGAAGATGCAGCAGAAGCTGGGGAAAGCATTCGCAACGCCCACTTGTCCTTCCGCCAACTATAAGACCAAGATGACTGCCCTCCGACGTCCTGATGGATCTATCACATCTTCCAGAAAGGCAATGGAGATTATCCATGACTTCTACTCAGATCTCTTTGATAGCCACATCCACTTGCCCACGTACCAAATTCCGCAGGATGGATATGTCATTTGCAACGTTCTCCCTTCTGAAATCCAGCATGCCATTTCGTTGGTAAAGAAGGGAACAGCACCAGGCCCAGACAAAGTCAGATCCGAACACCTGAAGACTCTGCTATCAGTACTCATCAGTACACTGGCCCGGCTCTTCACATGCTACCTGTCCGAATGCAAGGTGCCCTCCCAATGGAAAACCAGCAGGACAGTTCTACTGTTCAAGAAGGGAGACATTCACGACATCGGCAACTATCGCCCCATCTGCCTGTTGTCCATCATCTACAAGCTGTTCACTTGAGTCATCCTGAACAGGATTGGCAGAACATTAGACGAAGGGATAACCATGTGAGCGAGCTGGCTTACAAAAAGGATTCAGCACAATCGACCATATCCACAAGTAACCAAGCTCATTGAAGTTTGTAGGGAGTTGAAGATACTGCTCTGTCTCACGTTCAATGATTTAAAGAAAGCCTTTGATTCTGTGGAGACTGACGTGGTTATGGGAAGCCCTAGCCAAACAGGGTGTTCAAAGCAATACATCAAGATCCTTTGTGACAGAGGACCAGCAAAACCAGTTCGAGCCCAGGTAGGGAGGCTCCAAGAGGTGGGAAGCACTGGGAAGTCGTCCAGATGGAGGCGTGGTCACCCCTTCCCCTCCATCGTGTCGAGCCTGGTTTCCCCACTCCAGGAGCTGCCGGGCGGGCCGGCATCCAGAGTCTTGCAGACGGCTCAGGAGGCGGGAGCCTGGCTCGCGCCGGGCCTCAGCTGACCACGGAACCCCGAGGAGGGCAGATGGGCTTTGGGAGGGGCCCGCCGCCTCCGGGGGTCCCGGAAGCAGCCGGATGGGACTCGGCCCATCACACTAGCCACCATTTTCGTTGTCCGGACGCTGGGAAAATGCCCCACGACCAGAGGACCAGCAAAACCAGTTCGAGCCCAGGTTGTGCGGCCGCTATGCTGCGCTGGGCCACTAGGGTGGTGAAACAATGATGTTTTTTGCTACACTGCATTCCGCGAACAGCGGGAGGGTTTGCTGGGAGGGAGATATACAGAGGAAGGAGATGACATATAGAGCCCGCCAGGTGGTTGGGATTCGGGAGGGGGGAGGGAGACGGGACGCTGGTGATGGGAGATGGGTTCGGTGGAGGGTGCATGTTGGAACCCTGTGGAGCCAGGACTCTACATGAGCATCTTTCAATAAAAAAAAGGAGAAAAGGTGGAAAAATAAATAAATAAATTTAAAAAAAAAAAAGATCCTTTGGTGAGGTGTATTATGGATTTACCACCAGGATCTCTCCATTCTACAAGGAAATGATCATTGATGTCAAAAGAGGGGTTCGACAGGGTGATACCATTTCACTGAAACTCTTCAGCACCACCCTCGAGAACATCATGTGACAATTAGAATGGGAAGGAATGGGAGTGAAAATAGACAGTCGGCGACTACACCACCTCTGCTTCACTGATGACATTGTTCTAATAACACCAAACATTAGCCAAGCGGCACAGAGAGAATGTGGAAAGATAGGTCTACAGCTAAATCTCAACAAAATCAGGGCCGGAGCGATAGCCCAGCGGCAGGGCGTTTGCCTTGCATGCGGCCGGCCTGTGCCGGCCCGGGTTCGATCCCTGGCATCCCATATGGTCCCCTGAGCACCGCCAGGAGTAATTCCTGAGTGCAGAGCCAGGAGTAACCCCTGAGCGCCACCGGTGTGACCCAAAAAAGAAAAAAAAAGGAAAAAAATCTCAACAAAATTATGTTCATGAGAAATGAACTAATGGAACAAACATCTCTGAATGCAGCAGTTATGTGTACTTAGGTCGAGAGTCAACATGATGAACGCACCAAAAAACCTGAGCCGCACAGTAGGAAACGAGTGGCATGGAATTCCCTTCCAAAAGCATCGAAGACCTAGCTAAAAGAACAAAGAACCTCCGGCTCCGGGCACATCTCTTCGACGCCACCGTTCTCCCTGCATTAACATACGCCTAAGAGACCTGGGCCTACGAAAGCAGGATGAGAATGCTATTCGGTCTCCCAAAGAGGAATCGAAAGAGCTATGCTTAGAATATCATGCCTCACTCAATTGAGAGAAGGAATCCAGAGTTCCGACCTCCGCCGCCTTCCAGAGTCAGGGATGCTGTCTCGTTTGCCAAGGCATTGATGGGCTGGACATGCAATGCGATTTGGAGACGACCGCTGGACTAGAGCCATTACTGACTGGATCCCACGGACGTCAGAAGATCATGTGGCCGCCCACCTACAAGATGGTCAGATTCGCCAAGACCGTGAATGAACGGTCTGAGGCTCTTTGTATTACTGCAGCAAGCAGATGCCATTGGGCTACTCTGGTGATAGGGCCAAATGGAAATATTACTGGTTCCCACTCGAGGAAATCAGTGAACAATGGGATGTCTAGTGATCTAGTGATCTAGAAATAAAACAACAGCACACTGGTAGATATGGTAGATATGGTATTTAATCGAAATATATTTGTCTAATATCTACAAAGTCGTGAACAATTGGTCTTCAGAAAGCAGACAAAGGCACAAAATTAGTATTACTACAGAGAAGCACTCATGCTACTGGGTTTTATAAATATTCTTATTGGAGTGGCAGAGTAAAAAATAAAGTAAGCATTGAGCAAAAATCAAACATTTCAGTTTCCCTTTGCTTGATTTGATGCTAGCCATACCTCAACTTCATCTATAAAAAGTTGAAGACTGAAATTCAACAGAATCAATGAAATGCTTATGCAGGCTTTTAAGTGTGTTTGATCACAGTGGTGTTCTTGCAGTTTGGGTGAAAGAAGAAAAAAAGTACACTAAAAAAAAAACACACAGTCCACAGGAAAGTTTGCTCTTTCCCCCAAACTAAAGAGACTCAGGCTGTGGCTGTGCATTGTTTGGGCTTGCCTGTGTGGATTTAATTTCAAAAGCCCTTTTTCATCATAAAAGTAACAAAGTCTCTGAATGATCTGATTTCTACTATAAAAGCAGCAGCTTCTGAGAGATGTCTGACTTAGTGTTTTCAGTCTGAGCAACTGTCAGGGACAGGTTTTTGGGAGGGAAAATAAAAGCGCAATTGAGCCTTAATTCTCCCAAATATACTCCAACTTGAACATTTCTGGCATAAATCATTAACCACTTCCCGTCCGCTCTTTCTCCAACTGGAACTGGCACTTACTGTGCTTTTACTAAAATAACAGCCATCTAGACCATATCAGGCAGAACCATTTTTTTTTCATGTAAATGGGCCACTGGTAGTTCACCTTTGGACCGGACATGAATGAGGCTCCCTTTGTCAGTGCAAAACATTTTTGGCATCATGAAGAATAGAAAACGTCAAACCTCACTGATAAATAGGGAGCTTCTAATAACCCGCCTACACTCGGCAAGTGTGGTGTCTACACGCATCCTTCCAGCAGCTGTCCAGTGCATGCATGTGAATGGTCACTGCTGAGTGCCCACCTCTGCATACACACTCAAGCCCCAGGTGGCTCCTGAAGAAACTCAATCCTAAAGCAGAGTTAGGGGGGAGCATTTTTCACAGTATATAATTACTCAGGTATGATTTCTTGAATATCAAGCCGTTTCAGCACATCCCAGCCGAACTTTGATACTGTACCACTTTAATTCCTACAAAAACGGCTATTCTGAAAGCTCTGCTCTGCCACCCGTCAGTGTGCCTTCCAGAGGGATTGAAGTAGACCCAGCTGTCACCCTGGAAGAGAAGGAAGGAGACGTCACACGGGGTACCTCAGTGGGGTGTGGGGATAAGCCAGGATGGCCCCAGCCCAAGCGCTGCACCGTAGCCAGCAGGGCTGGGGGCAGCCACCTGCACTTGTCCCCTGAGACCTCACCGCCCACCTTGATGCTTTCAGAGCCCATTGGACCTTCAGCTGGCATTTCAGAAGGAATCCCATGAAATAACAGAGAAAAGGGGCTTTTGCTGTCAAAAGAAGCCCTGTGACAGGAGTTAGAAACATTGGGTGAGTGTACAGGGGACAGAAAGTTCGGCCTGCGCGTGAGGAATTTCACCAAAATCAATTCCTCCCTCCTGAACTGGGGGTGACCTAAAATGCGCTACTCAACACTCTGGCCGCCAGCACACACAGGAAGTGAAACAAGTGCAGTCTCAGGAAAAGGTAAGAACCAGAAGTGCTAGGGAAGGGAATAAGAGCAACCCGGTTACTAGAATGACTTCTCCTTTACTTCTGGGCCACACCAGGCAGTGCTCAGCACTCACTCCTGCTGGGACTTGGGAGACCCAATGTGGTGCTGGGTTTAGACGGGGGTGCACTATGTGCAAGGCAAGTGCCTTACCCACTATCTTTCCTGTCCTTTTTTCTGATAAAAACCTTGGCTAGCATCCAGCTCTGCCATCCCAGTCCCTGCTTGGGCAGGATCCCTGGGAGGCACATGGTCTTTTCTAATAGAATTCCAGGGCTCAGCTTGGCCAAAGCCACAGGCAGAGTGCCACCTCCACCCCCCACATCTTCATTCCCTCTGCAGCTAAGCCACAAAGACCCATGGCCTCTCCCTCAGGACCTGCCCACCTGGGGCCCACTCACCTCCTGGGTGAAATACTTGGGCCTCCAGGGCATGTGGAGGGTCTCCCGCTTCCGTTCCTCAACCCGCTGCTTCTCCTCCAGGTGACGCTTCTGTTCCGTGGCGGCATCTATGTCCCCACCCGCAGGTAGCGGGTCACCTCCTGCCAGAGGTTCCTGAGGGGATTGGGAGAGAAAAGTCAGGCAGTGCACTGGGGGCCAGCCACTTAGGAGTGGCCCCTCAGGGCATCTCAGGGGAGCCAGAATTTGAACCCGGGACTGATGGGCTCAGTCTTACGATTAACCATGTGTCCTGGTGTCGAGCAGGACTCAGGGCTCTCAGGGTCTGGGGCGGATCTAGTACAAGATCTTGAAGTATGATCATGGCAGCAGCATGGCCATGAACAACAGGAGCAGACACATCTCGAACCCGTGTTCTGCCAACCATCTCCCATGGGCAGTGACTCATCTGTCACAGCGACCGGGAGGAAGGTGTGCCATGGCTGTCCCAGTGTAGGAAGTCAATGTAAGAAGGTGGTGTGACCTGTCCATGGTTAGCTGCTGGTTACCCATTACCAATTAGGCTGCCCAGGACGGGAGTTGGCAATGAAGTGTGGGGGGCGGCGCAGGGTCGATGCTGCAGCATCTGCTAGGGGCTTCATGCCCCACGGCGATCCCACCTCAGCCTCCAACAGTCCTCACATACGGCTCCCACAGGTAGGGACCTTCCGGGAGCCACCCCACTTCACACTCTGCAGTGGAGGGTGAGGCGCTGAGAGGAAGCAGGACACCCCCTCCAGGGTTGGGTGCAATCTCCCGCAGACACTGCTCAGGATTCTCACCAGGGAGAAGCCCCGCCCATCCTGCAGCCAGGCCTGATGGAGTGAGGGTGCCCTCCCAGGGCGGAGGACCTCAACTCTGTCCCAGCACAGGAGGCATCTGGTGCTGGCATGTGCGATGTGGCAGAGGCAATTGGGGCTGCCCACAAAGGAGAGACAGTTCAGGGGTTCAGCATCAAGGATCAGTGGACATTCTGGAAGCCGGAAAGCCAAGGGAGCAGAGCTCACTTGGACTTTAGTTCTAGAAGTTTCTGCAGCCATAAAGAGGGAAGGCCAGTCTTGATGGGTCCTTACTCTTTGTGCCATGCCTGCTGCATGATGAATGGAGAGAGGTGTCCCGGCCATGAGAGCCCAGGCTGGGATGCTTTCCAGGACCAAGTTTCCTAGTAAGTATTACCCCACGTTCAGGGGCCAGAGTTTGCCTTGCACGCCGAACCCGTGATCAATCACCAGCACCCCATAAGGTCCCCCAAGCACCACCAGGAGTAATTCCTGAGTGCAGAGCCAGGAGTAACCTGAGCATTGCCAGGTGTAACCCAAAAAAAGGAAAAAACACACACATTCAAAGGGTAGATAGAGACCAAAGCCATAGCACAACGGGAAGGCTATTTGCCTTGTACACGGCCAAGCTGGGTTCAATCCCCAGCACCCCCTATCGTCCACTGATCCAGCCAGGAGTAAGCACAGCTGGGTGTGGCCCAAAACCAAACTAATAAAATGAAGGACAAAGATACAACCTCCTGCCCTCCAACCCTTGTCAAGATGAAAGAAGGGATGACAAAAACTGCCCTTCCCCAGTGAAAAGCTTGGTTCTCACCCTGACAGCCAAGAGCACCCCTGAGGCATGGGAAGACTCTGGGATTCAAGTGGAAAGAAAAACGCACAAACAAGAGGAGTGTTCGGGGCCACAAGTTATATGTGGCAATAAGTAACGATGCATAAAGGGAGAAAGGTGGCCAGTATGGGGCTCGGGCAGGGCTGGCACCCTGGACACTGGCTCTGCCTTTGCTTCATGCTCACAGGGCTTGGAACGGCGCAGAGGTAGAGGGGGTGCCCTGACTGGACACAGGCCCAGGCTCCTCCCCACTCCAGGCCTGGTTCTTGCATTCCAAGACTCACCACAGGTGACAAAGGCTCTGCATGGGACAGAGCTTATCTCAGTGAAGTCCCTGCAAGGACAGTAGCTTTGTTCTCCCTGTCAGGTGCTCTGGCTCCCAGACTCCTGGCTCTGCACTCAGGAATTACTCCTGGTGGTGCTCGGGAACCATATGGAATGCCAGGGATCGAACCTGGGTTGGCTGCATGTAAGGCAAATACCCTACCCGTTGGACTCTCACTCCGGCCCCAGGCCTGGGTTTCTTGCCTGTCCCAGCCTGCCCTGTCCTATGCCTCTCCCCAAAAACAAGCAGGTAGATTAGAGCCTCCGTTTGGATGAACACAGACAAGGGAACAGTCACTGTCCTCAAGCAAACAGATTAATAGGCATGAACAAGTAAGACAGATACAAACACCTGCTCTTTTAAAATGCATTAGCCTGTGTGAGTTATGTGGTACTCCGTCCTGCTTTCTTTCCACAGGATAAACACTGCGCCCATATGGTTACACTCTTGTAACGGCAAACCCTTTCACAGACCCATCTGTAATTTTGTTGTAATCTTACATATTTCTAAAGAGTAATATGCTTTTAGACAAAAGCAGGGTCAGTGAACATTCTCTAGAAAAAAGCCAGAAAGCAAATACTTAGACATTGCAGTCATATGGCCTTGGCTGAAACTACTTAATGGCCACGTAGCAAGGAATGAGCTGGAAACAATATTAAAATAACGGCTTGACTGCTCCTGTGTTTCTGCAAAATTTTACAAGTATTAGCCACAGGCTGGCTGTGGCCTACGGGCTCCAGTTTACTGTCTTCTTAGAATAAAAAATCAAACTTTCATATTCCAAAAAGATAGGGTTTGTGTACTTAAGTAACCATCACCCTACATAAGGCAATATATTATCAGAGTGAACACTTTATTACTCATTTTGGGGGAAGGGAGTTTGGATCTGCTCTCAGGAGTGCTGGGGAACCCTAGAGTGCCAGGGATTGGACAAGGGCCGGCTGCATGCAGGGAAGTGCCCTGTTCTATGCAGCACTGTAGTTAATTAACTATTTTCTGATCACTGGCCAGGTGATTGCTTTTTCTTCCTTTTTGCTCTTGTTTCTTAGTAGAATACCCAATTTTATGTTTTGGTTTTTTATGAATCTAAGAATTTCTCCCTTAGTCCCTTGAGGTGTTGCAGGTGTGGCTGCAGTGCCCGGCTACATCGACAGGTGGCAGACAGGAGACAGGCTTGTCTTTACCCAGGGCTCTGCCTCGTGGACCCTGGCTGGTTGATGGTCTGACATAGAAAAAGACTGGGTCCCCTGGGATGAACCCAGAGCCATGGCAGAACCTGGCAAGCTACCTGTGCTGTATTCAATATGCCAAAAACAGTAACAATAATGGACCCCATTCCCAACAAATGGAGACGTTAATGGCACCCGCTCGAGCAAATCAATGATCAACGGGAAGAAAAGTGATACAAGTGATACATTCCCAAACGTGGAATACAAGATGAAAGTGAATGGATCCACACAGCAGGAGCTGCCCAGCCCCAGCACAGAAGGGGACAAGAACATCAGCTTGATTCTACGCTGGCCAGCACAGAACCAGAACTATGTCTGGAATCTCATTTTCTGTTTTTTTTTTTTTTAACCTATAGGGATTTTGTTGTTGATTTGCTTTTAAAGAAAAAGAATGTCAGTGCTTCCTGTAAGGTTCTTAAATCACCAACAACTTTCTATATTTAACCCTGGATTCATCTGCAGGCCAGCTAAGCCAGCAAACTCTTTGATGAAAGGTTATAGGGCCAGAGGGAACAGTAGGTTTGATTCCCAACATCATCTGATCCAAAGCACTGCCAAGAGTGACCCCTGAGCACACCCTGGTGTGGCCCCAAACCAAATAATAATATTAAAGTCCACTACTGACTCTTGTCACACACCCACCCCAGATCCCATACCTAGCTGAATAACTGAAAGCTTCAGAGGCTCAGAGGCTGGAACAGGTAGGGCATTTGCCTTGCTCACAGTCAACTGAGATTCGATCCCTGCATCCCATATGGTCCTCCGAGCACCACCAGGAGTAATTCCTGAGTGCAGAGCCAGGAGTAACCCCTAAGCATTGCCAGATGTGACCGTCAAAAAAAAAAAAAAAAAAGCTACAGTGGCTCTCTCCTGAGGGCGGCAGAAAATTCAAGTCACTTAATATGCCGAACACCAGACCTGGCCCACTTCCACTAACTGGGCTTCCCAGCTCTATTTCTTGGGAGAAATGGCAACCACAACTAAGCACATGGCCAGCTGCCCACCTGGACTCCATGGGCCCCCTGCTTCTCCAGAGGACGGATCTTCTTGGGGTACACGGGCAGCGTGGTGGTGTCGATGACTTTGGTTTCCCGTTGTTGTAGGTGAACTCCAGGGTTCCGCTCCATTCACCGTGAGCTTTGCAAACGATGGTGTTGGTGGGGTTGTGCTTTACTTCTGCTGTAACCCCTGCAGGGGAGCGGGAGCCAAAAGGAGAGTGACTCAAAACGAGCACTTGGGCTTAGAGATTTCTTTACAGGGCAGAGGGTTCTTTTTCTGCCATTTTGCTCCTGTGAGCCAATAGCCCTGGACAGAAAAAGTCAGCTTTGGGGACAAAGTCGAAGGATATACAGCATCTGTAGAACACTAATGAGGCAAAGGGGCTTCCTAGGTTGGATAATGATGCAAAGCTCCTATGTTAGTCTCAGGAAAGGCAGAGACTGACAGTACCGGAGGGCTTGGCACATTACAGCATTTGGTCCCCTGAGCACTGGTGCGGTGGTCCCAAAACCAAACAATGAAAGTGTTATTGTTTGGGTAGAAATAAAGCAATTCAGTGAGAATAAAGCATTTCGTTTCCTTGCTCCTCCAAATAGCATCTGATAATTCTTCATTGCAAACACCCAAGGAGTGAGCATAGGGAGAACTTAGAGGAGCCCAAATCAGCCTGAGGGTCAGTCCACTGTGATGATATTGGACACGGGACAGGTCACCCTGGTACCCTCCACCACCACCACCCCTGCAGCAGCCAGCAAGGCCTAGCTTTGCCATTTGGTATCCATGCCCGCCCTCATCAGGGCTCTTTCAGTCTCCTGCCGCCTGCCTGGCCTGGGCAAACTCCCCACGAAGAGTGAGGTGAGAGAAGATCTCACTCCCGCCTCCACCCAGCAGCTCTCTGCAGCCTGTGGGACTCCCCAGCAAGAGTCTGCCATGGCCTGTCCAGCCCAGGGCACATTCAGCCACTTCAAAGGCAGCCAGGAAGCTCTTTCCCCCAGGGGAACTGTGAGCTTCACCAGGTTTCAGGGTGGAGGAACCGAGCATAGGACGCCTCCATCTGTACCCCGTTACAGGATTTTGTAAATGGGGGAAGGACTGGTCAATTTCTGACAGGTCTCCATAGTTGATTCCAAGTACCCAGCATGGAATAGGCAGCCACACCCTCAGTCTTCTGTGCCCCGGCTCCACATGCCCCTGGAGAGTATCCCTGCCCCCTCAGGGCACACCCAGAAGAACCTTTCCAGAGGGATGGCTAAGACATGGGGCCCTACTCTGAAGCAGGAGTGATGGGGCTCGGGGCCAGGAGAACAGGTGGGACCCCCTAAAGCCCTCCAGAAACCTCCCTTCTGTCTCTGGGTACCCGGCACCCAGCTCTGCAAAGGAAGGGGAAAAGGGGAGTCTTGATCTATCAGAGGACTGGGATTCAGGGTACTGGGAAAGAACCCTGGACAGTGTGGGTGCTTCCAGACAGAACCTCCAAACTGCTTCCCCTCAGGTCAGGCTGTGGCCTCAGGAGGGAGAATTACTGTAACAGGTAGCAAAGTTTCCGGGCCAGAGAGATAGTGCAATGGGTAGAGCTTTTTGCCTGGCACGTAGCTGACCCAAATTCAATCCCCGGCATCCCAGCTGGTCCCGCAAGCCCTGCCAGGAGTAATTCCTGAGTACAGAGCCAGGACTAAGCCCTGAGCATCGCTGGGTGTGACCCAAAAGTTAAATAAATAGAAAAAGAAGTAAAACTTCTTCCCTTTGTTTTTGTTTGTTGTTTCCTGGCCTGCAGGGGTGCTCAGGGACTACTCCGTAATGCTGAGTGATCCTGTGGGGTGGGGGTCCAGGTCGGACCACTGAGCCCCAGTCCATGCCTGCTGCACCTCCCCTGCTTGGATGAGCTGCCAAAGCACCACCAAAGGAATCCTCCCTGTTTCCACTGGGCACCTTCAAAACACGCCATGTGAGGCATGGAGGACAATGCCTCCTTTGAATAAAAAACAAACAAACCTGTAAACTTTATTTGGCCTTGCTTTCTTGTTTTTCTTTCCTGTTTTTGGGTCATATCTGGCTGTGCTCAGGGCTTACTCCTGACTCTGTACTTGGGGATCACTCCTGGAGGGGCTCAGAGGATCACTGTGCTGTACCACGGATCGAACTGGGGTGGTTTTGTGCAAGACAAGCACCGTAGCTTCAGTGCTGCCCCCCTGGCCCCCTTACCTGACTTTTCAAGCCCATCTCCCCAAGGAGGAAGGATCCTGGGCCTGGTGCTGGGCCCGCTGGCGCGGCCTACCTGTGGACTTTCCCTCCAGTAGAAGGCTTCGTGTGGAAGGTAACTGTGGCAGAGTAGCCGGTCTTGGCACAGCTGATGCTGACTTTTCCTCCGAGCTCCACCCAGGGGATGGTGAGGATAGAGCGGGCGTAGGCACTCGGCAGGGTGAACACATACTCCTCCCCGTGTTCCAGGAGCCTCAGGACCCTCCAGGGAGAGAAGAGGAAGCGTCAGGCACGAGAACAGCAGAAATGAGCCACTGGCAAGAAAGACGGTACCAACAAAAAGCCAGCAATCCTTTTGCATGGACACCTGCCACCCTTTACTTGGTACATGTCCTTCTTGTGGCAGGAAGTGTGACAGTGCAGAAAAGCAAGGGCCAACCAGACAGACATACTTTCTGAGTGGCCAGGCAACATCAAGCAGTCAGGGTGAAAGGGCAGGAGGCCATGCCAGGGAGGTTAACCAAGGAATAGGGAGGGGAATTCCTGAGGTGAACTTGAGCTAGGTTAGAGCTGAGTAGCTTAGACAGGCGGGAAATGTGTTTCTTGCAGAAGGACATGCAAAGGTCCTGGGGTAGGAAAACACTTGGAGGGTGTGAAGGGGCATATGCAGAATTGGGTGGAGGAAGGTGAGGTGAACCAGCTGGCGCGGCTGCAGGGGCCACACCTCATCTTTATAACTTCCAAAAAGCCTCTTACAGTGTTTGGTGCCTTTATCATAAGAGCAAGCCCCTCACCGTGCTGATGAAGTTAAGAGAAATGAGATGGGGCAACCCCTGCCGTGGGCCGCCACCAACCCAGAAGGCTCCTGCCAAGGCCTGAGCCTGACTCCTCCAGACACAAGCCTGGAGTTGAGGGAGTTGTTGGTTCTTCCAGAGCAAAGGGTCCCCAGCAGCGCTGAGCTCTCAAAGCATGGCCACGCCCCCAAACACACCATGTCCCGGGTGCTGCAGTCTGGGTCTTGCACTCACCTGCCTCTCAGGACTGAAATACAGCCCTGGCTTTGGTCTGTTGGCTGTGCGAGGTGTATGTGTGTGACGGGGACTATCAGTGCATATCTTTGAGAGGATGTATGTATGTGTGAGTGTGTATGTATGTGAATGTGTATGAGAGACAGCATCTATGTGTGAGTGTGGCAGTGTGGGGAAGAATGTTATGTGTCAGAGTATGAGTGTGAGAGGGTGTATCTATGAGTGTATATGAGAATGAGGTGTGCGTGTGAGAGAATGTGTGTGTGTGGGTTGAGAAAAATCTGTGTATGTGTAGAGAGAGTGTGTATGTGTGTGTGTGTGTGTGTGTGAATGGACGAGGAAAAGAAACACAGCTCTCCCTCCACCTTCACCCATGTTCTCCCACTCGACTCTCTATGTTCTTAACACAATCGCCATGGGGTCCTGCTAAAATCCTATCCTTCCTCTCTGACGCCCCTGTCAGAGTCAGAGATGGGCTTCTCTGACCTCCCTTGGGTGCCCACAGCCCTCACAAGATCTAGCACTACTTTGTTCCCACCTGCGGCACTTGTTTTTTCTCTTTTTGGGTCATACCCAGTGATGCTCAGAGGTTACTCCTGGTTCTGCATTCAGGATTTACTCCTGGCAGATGAGCACCTGTTCTCACCCTGCCTTTAGGCTGCACTCAACATACTCTTCCTCTCCCCAAATCAAATGCTGCATTCTCAGTGAGTGACCTTATTATTAACTACAGCATCCACTGGGAGGTTGGAGAGACAGTACAGCAGCTAGGGCTTTTGCCTTGCATGTGGCCAACATGGGTTTGATTCCTAGCATCCCATATGGTCCTCGAGTACTACCAGGAATAATTACTGAATTCAGAGCCAGGAGTTACTGCTGAGCAGTGCTGGGTATGGCCTAAAAACTGCACTGCACTGTAGCACTGTCTTACCGTTATCATCGATTTGCTCAAGCGGGCACCAGTAACATGTCCCTATGTCCTGTCTCATGCAAGTAGAGCCCAAGGGCACCTGCTTGCTCCAGGAATATAAAGAGCCTCAAACCATTCATCAGGTCATGGGAATGAGGTCTATAATTGTTACTGGTATTTGGCATACCAAATACAACATGGGTAGCTTGCCAGGCTCTGCCGCGGGTAGCATACTCTTGTAGTCATCTCTAAATCCAGCATTTTTTCCTAAGCAATTCACATATTGTATACCTCATGTTACCAAAAATCAGACATTAAAAGACCCACAACATCCTATGAAATAGGAAAGTAAAAGCTGTTGGCTTAAAAAACTTGCAACACCCTGATTAGCTCAGAGGTAAAGCACAGCCTTGCACAAAGGAGACCCTGGGTTTAATCCCTCTACTAAGAAATAAAAGTGCAAATCCCTCTGCTGCAGGCCACTCATTTGCATCATTTTGGCAATACCAGCAAACTGATGACCGTTGCATGTCTTGGTTTGTCTGGTTCCATACCCTAAGGTGCTCAGGGTTCCCTCCTGGTGGGGCTGAGGGACCGTGTGGTGGTGGGGATCCAACCCTGGTCAGCCTCTGGGGTGCAAAGCAAATGCCCTTCCCTTGCCTACAGAAGAGCCTCTCCCTGGAGCTACCTTTTCTTACCAAGAAGGTGTCCTGCTTGCTTCACCCTTGGATGAAAGAGGGCACAAACAAGGAGCAGCCGCCCTACCCCCAGGCTGCTCTGAGCCACCACCTGGGAGACGGATGAACCTGGAGAGAAAGTGCTGATAATGTGCATGAGGCAGCAGCAGCAGCACAATCCATGGCGGTTTCACCTCCTCCAGCAAGCAGCATGAAGATGAACTCTGTGTGTGCGTGCGTATGCATGTGTGTGTGTGTGTGTGTGTGTGTGTGTGTTGGGGAGGGGAGTGTTTTGTTATTCAAGATTATAAACCTCTTGACAAGCGGCTGGGGAAGCTGGAACTCGGCTCGCCCCGGGCCCAGCTGACCATGGGGCCCCCGGGAGGACAGATGGTTTTTGGGAGTGGGCCCATCACCTCTGGGGGTCCCGGAAGCAGCCCGATGAGACTTGCCCACCACACTAGCCACCACCTTCGCTGTCCGGACGCTGGGATACTATCTCACGACCAGATTAACAGAGCAAAACCAGTTCGAGCCCAGGTTGCGTGGCCACAAGTGGCGTGCAGTCCATTAAAATAGTGGAAACAGTAATGTCCTTCAATGCACTGCATTCCACGATATGCAGGAAAGTTTGGCGGGAGGGAGAGGTAGAGAGGAGAGAAATGACATACAGAACCCGCCAAGTAGTTGAGGTGTGGGAGGGGGAAGGGAGGTGGGGATATTGGTGATGGGAGATGGGTTTGGGTGGAGGGATGGGTGTTGGAACACTGTAGAACCAAAACTCTACATGAGCATCTTTCAATTGTATGTCTAAAATGGTGTAATAAAATTTGGGGGGAAAAAAAAAGAATATAAACCTCCAAGACCACCATCTTCCAATCAACAAATTACCTGGTTAAAAGGTGTCTGAAGTGAATGAAAGGCATTTTTTATCTCCTGAAGTTTAGGAAGAGTTTCTGAAATGCTACTAGAGGGGCCGGTGCAATAGCACAGTGGGAAGGGTGTTTGCCTAGCGTGTGGCTAGCCTGGGTTTGATCCTGGGCACCCCATGGGGTCCCCTAAGCACCGCCAGGAGAAACTCCCTGCGCATTGCCGGTGCTAGAAAGTCGAAAGGCAAAAAAACAAAACAAAACAAAACAACAAACAAAAAACAAAAAAAATGAAAAAGCTATTAAAGCCAAATGTTTGATTGGGTTGTTTTTCTTTGTGGGAAGGAAGTCTCCTGGCTTTAGCATCTCGAGGGATTTGTGCCACAAAAGAAAGTGATGAACCACTAACACAGAGGCTCGAATTTTACAAGGATTATTACAAGTTTGTTCAAACAATGAATAAACTTCATTCACAGCTATTAGCCAGAATGGGAGCGAGTTTCCCCCAGGGGTGTGGTGAGGCTGTTCTTGCCTTTGAACCTCCAGCACAGTTGAGAGATTTGCCTGGGGACTTTTTAGGAGAACATTTTGAACTGGCAAGTCCTATTATTTTCATTGTCATTGAGCCAGAACATTGGTGAGAATGAATAAAAACATACCACAAATTAGGAACCAATTCAAATGTTCATTCAAAGCTGGGGGGTGGGGTGGTAATAACCCGGCTCACAGACATATGTGGCTGAAGGTTGGTGGGGGTGGGAATACGGTGGGAATTCCAGCAGTGGGAATACGGTGTCTGGTGATGCAAGTAACAAAATCACCAGGACCTGATTTTAAAATCACAAGACTCAGGGCCAGAGCGATAGTACAGTGGGCAGGACATTTGCCTTGCACATGTCTACCCGTATGGTCCCCAAGGGCCACAAGGAGTAATTCCTGAGTGCAGAGCCAGGAGTAACCCTTGAGTATTGCTGGATACGATCCCCAAAAATATTAAATAAATAAAATCAAATACAATCACAAGACTCGGAGCCAGAGATACAGCACAGGGGGAAGGTGGTTGTGCCTTGAACATAGTCAACCAGGGTTTAATCCCTAGTACCCCATATGGTCCCCCAAGACCACCAGGAACAATTCCTGTAGAGCCAGGAGAAAGCCCTGAGTGCTGCCAGGTCTGCCCCCAAATAAAAATACTAATCATCACAAGACCCCTTCCCAACCTTCTTCCCAGCCTACTCCCTACCGCAGTTTCAACTCCACACACGACACCGTCCGTTGTCTGGTGCACCCATCACCGTCAGCCCCATTCCACGTCCACCATGACTTACCTTCCCGATCATTGACACCCCCACGGACATGCCCATGAACTTGCTTTTGGTCCATACGTGAGTGTTGGCGCACAGTCTCTTCTCCTTGCACTCACAGTAGAAGCAGGAGATGGGCGGGTGATGGGACACTTGCTCCGCCACAAACCGCAGTTTGTAGCCTTTGGATGGGGTCGGTGCCCATGGGGTGTTCATGGCCAGTGGGTGAGTGGGGAGCAGTCCCTCTTTGGCCGGACCCTGTCCTTGGGCACTTCCCAGGAGCAGTGAAACGTCTCACCAATGATGGGGTTGTAGGGCTTCTTGGCCAGGGCCCCCTTGCGGCCCTCGTGGAAGGCGGTGAGATAATACTCCACAAAGCAAATGACTCTCTCCTCTGGTGTGGCCCCGCCGTGATGGCCAGCAGCAGGTCTGGGTGCGCCATGAAGTCTGCATACATCTCCA
This sequence comes from Cryptotis parvus, assembly GCA_021461705.1. Taxonomy (NCBI): domain Eukaryota; kingdom Metazoa; phylum Chordata; class Mammalia; order Eulipotyphla; family Soricidae; genus Cryptotis; species Cryptotis parvus. The sequence goes on along the minus strand of JAJIBD010024929.1, from coordinate 123,241 downwards.
GCAAGGAGCGCTGCTCCAAAATGAATGTGGGAAGCACCACCTGCAGTCGGAAGAAGAGAGTCAGACCTGACTGTGGCGTCACTCTTGTGAGCCCCTAGACGCTATCCTCAAATAGGTATTGTGGGTTGGGGCAATGTGAATTTAAGCAAACTCAACCCTCCCTATCCTCTCTCTCTCTCTCTCTCTCTCTCTCTCTCTCTCTCTCTCCTACACACACACACACACGCACGCACGCACACCTTAAATGAAAACAAATCCATTAAAAGTGAAAAGACACCACACAAGTTTGCATGATCAGAGCATCGCCCCATATGACCCCATTTCCTGCTCACTCCATTCCCAAGCCCAGGGGAGCCTCTGACAGGAGTCGGGAGAGAGCTCAGGCTTCCACCTCTGGGTTATCAGCGCAACTGTGCAGACAATAGACACGATGAGAGACGGTGGATCCCACTACCTTTCCCCACCAGGCAGGGGGCCTCAAATCCGCCCTGGATCAAGAGAATGTCCGTGTCCATACCTGACACTGACAGAACCAGCTAATGCTTACCTACATCAGATCATTTAAATTAACAAGAGACAAGAATTGAAAGCATTTCTGGGACCAGAGAGGATTTGAGGTACAGCAGATAGGGTGTTTGCCTTCTACACGGCTGACCCTGGTTCAATCCCGGTATTCCATATAGTACGTCGAGCATGGAAAGGAGTGATTCCTGAGTGCAGAGCCAGGAGTAACTCCTGAGCATCATTGGATGTGACCCAAAAAGCCAAAAAAGACAAAAACAAAAAAGAACTGAAAGCATTTCCCCTAGGTCAACATCTCTGAACTCAGAAACTTAAGGATTTAAGCTAAGTGGGAAAAAGAAAATGACCCAGAGTCAGAAGCCACCGAACAGACACACCAAAAGGGGAAGTCTTCAGAATGAAGGTTCAACAGTGGGTGCCCGGCCCCAGGAGCCCAAACACAGGAGGCCCCACTAGCACCAAGCAGCCCAGCAGAGCCCCAGTGACCATTTTGAGATTTAAAAAATCATAAACTGACTAGTTTGATCTAAGTTTTGCTAATTCCCTTTGCCTTTGTGCTGTAACAGACAATACAAAGTCAATTCTTTGTGTGGCAAGGAGGCAGGCTGGAATGGTGGATGGGAGGCTGGAAACATTGGTGGAGGGAAGCTCACACTGGCGGTAGGATTAGTGTTGGAACATTAAATGCCGGAAACACAGTATTATGAACTACCTTGTAAATCACGGTGTTGTAACAATAACAATAATGAAATGCCCCAGTATATCAGGTGAGGACACAGGGGGATGAAGGCAGGAAACTCCAGGCACCCCCAACACGACTTGCCAGGAACATCACAGGCAGGAAGGAAAACCCAGTCACCAGGACTGTTCCGATCTTTCTGCCCCACCTTCCTGCTCTGGGTCAAACCCACCTTCTTTCTCCATATAACAGTCCACATCCCTGAAAACCTCAGAGACACCCACCTGCTTCCTCGCACACTAACCCTCCCTTTCAGCCCCGGCCTTCCCGCCACAAATCAATCCCATCCACCCACCTCCACTCTTGTTTCCATTTTCTGCTGCCCTCTGCTCCTTTGTCTAAGTGATAAACACGCTTCAGCCCACGGGTCACCTCTGCTGCTTTTTTTCCTGACTTCTCCTGCTTCTGAGGTTAAACCAAGTGCCTTCTTCACACCCCACACACTGTGCACATCCGCACCGTATCAAAACACAGGCCCACCCAGTGGGCGTGGACTCAGCATCTGGCTTTGACACTGGCTTTGTCTGGCGCTACAGGAACGGTGCCTGCAGAGATGGAGCCTATGGAAAGACAGGAAGCACTTTCCCCTCCTGTCTCTTGCTCTTGTTTGTTCATAATCCCAGATTGACACCTTTCAAAATCAGTACCTTGAGCAAGATGGCCCATTTTCCCATTCAAGCAAATTTCAGATCTGGCCTGATCTCTCATACAATAGTTCTGGGCTTCTTCTTCTTCTACTTTTCTCTCTCTCTCTTTTTTTGGGGGGTACCTTTGCAAATAAGTCACTTCATCACCTGTTTCTTGCCTGGCAGAATCTGAAGACCAGAGTCAATAAGGGTGAACACTAATTAGGCTGTCTACCTCCAAAGCAGAGGTGAATGATAGCCCCGTTGTCCAGACTGATGGCATCTAAAGGGCTAAAATTGCTACTGCAGATTTATCAAGCCATCCATAAAGGCTGCCTTGTCTCCCATGAACATAATTAAGACAATGAACTATTTTTCAAAGAAGGGTTGTGGAGAGGGGTCTGCACGCAGAACTCAGAGCAATTAATTACACACAAAGTTGCATCAATCTTGATGTACATGTCTGAATTCCTGTGCTGGGCTTTTAGGACTTTGAAATAACTGATTGCCCACCGAGAAGATAAAGGGCACCCAGGAACAGTGATGGTCCCATTGCCCACGGGAGCACAGCAGGTTCTGCAGAGGCGGGCTAAGAGCAGGTGTGCTCTCCCCCAGAGAAACACCAGTGATCTGAACAGCCCTACAAACCATCTACATAATATCCTGTCCTTCCACTAGCAAGCAAACTCCATGCAAACAAGCAGGAGGAGAGAGCCTCCAAAATGGATTTATGCAATCTTATGAAAACCTGGGCAAGTCCATGAATCCAACTTCAGAGACTTCACATGCCAATGCCTTCTTGTCTCAGCCAACAGGATGCTGTCAGTTTTCTGAAAGCACCAGCTTCCCTCATACCAAATCTCAGGGTGCTTAGATCTGATGGGGAGTCTACGGCCATACCACCCTGAACGTGCCCGATCTCGTCTGAGGGGGAGAATTTGCCACTGCCAAAGAGACTTCCATGGCATATGGACTGATCATCTTTTAGGAAAAGGAAGCGAGAAAAGTATCTCTAGAAAGCTCTCTCAACCTACCATAGAGGCAGGCTAGGGGAGGGGGGGAGGGAATTGGAGACATGGTAGTGGGAAATGGGATGGGTGGGAGGGATGGGTGCTGGAACACTGTATGACAGAAATCCAAACATGAACATCTTACAATTGTGTATCTCATGGTGGTATAATAAAATATGTTTTTAAAAAAAAAACAGAAAGCTCTCTCAGTGGTGAAGGCATTGCTGGGCCCCTCCTGAAGTCTCCCATAATTGGTGGCCCTCATTTTGGGGGAGTCCCTCAACTCTATCATTTCTATGGAGTGTGGCATCCAAAAATTAACCATCACTGTATCACTGTCTTCCCATTGTTCATCGATTTGCTCGAGTGGGCACTAGTAACATCTCCATTTGTCCTGTCACAAGCAAGTATAACCCAAGGGCATCTGCTTGCTCCAGGGACAGGAGGAGCCCGAAACCATTCTTCAGGTCATGGAACTGAGGTCCATAATTGTTACTAGCTTTTGGCATAACAAGTAAATAAAACATGGGTAGCTTGCCAGGCTTTGCCGTGTAGGTGGTATAGTCTCAGTAGAAGGCTCTCATCTCAAGCATTTACTGATGAAACTTAAAGGGGGAAGATCAGGTTCTCTTGGATGGAGCTCTGAGGAACTATGGAGTCTGGATGTTGAGAATGACTGACTGCATGTTGTGTGGTTTGCTCTGGCTTCTTGCTAGGCTTACTGGTATCAGTTAGAACCTGTCTAGAACTGTATACAATGTATAAATGTGGAAGATCTTGGGAAGGACCTTATCCTAAAATCAGCATTCTCTAAGAATATCACGCGGTTGCTTTGCGGCTGCATGCCAAGGGAGCTGTGGGTCCAGCATAGGTGGGTCTCTCTCTTCCGGGGCAACTGGCATGGAGGTAGAGGAAAGGGCAGGGCCCAAAACTCCACTCCGAGTCCGGCCAGCGTGGTCTCTCCCATGCCCATGAGAGCAAACCCTTGGAGCAATATTGGAGTAAAATGTAATAATAAGTTAACCATATTATTACATTATTTTTCCTTCTCTTCGTCTTTTTATTAGAGAAAGAAATGGGTCTCATCAAGAGCCCAGGAGGGTAGAGGGAAAATTATTTTGCCTCTCCATTTCATAAAGAAAAGCATTTCTTAACACTTTGGTAGGATATCCTAAAATGAAATGTCATCTTTTCTAAGAAGATATTTACTGCACAAGCAGAGTGTGTCAGATGATGTACAAAGTCCCTGAGAACTCAGCCTGCAGAGCAGTGAACTGAAATCCATCTCCTAGCAGCTCTGCCCATGTGTGCCAGAAGGAGTTTCTCTCTCTCTCTCTCTCTCTCTCTCTCTCTCTCTCTCTCTCTCTCTCTCTCTAAGGCTTACTTCCCCTGCTGTAAGATAGAGAACAGCAGAATTCTGACCTCCTTGGCTCAGAGTGAGTACTTAATCGGAGAGTAATATCAGCCTCATGCCTGCTTAGCCTTTAGAAAGCACTTGTGCTCCGCTGGAGGTTGGTGGAATCAGGGATCAGCATCCTGGTCTAGAGCCCCAGGGAGAGATAAGGACAATGGAGATTGAAAAAACGTGTCCCAGAGTGTTCAGGGACAGCATGGCAGATCACAAAACAGGCTTCCTAATCATCAAAGCAGCTGCTGAAATCACTTCTGATGCTTCTCAAGGGCATCAATTCTTGAGGAAAAGGGAATCAGATAAATTATTGTCCAAATGTATAAAATACCCAAATCAGCCATTTTTAGAACTCAGGGTGGGCAGTTCTAAAAATGTGAACCTCAATGACCTTCTGTGAACTTCAATGACCTCACTCATGCATCTCAGTAACCTATGAGAGGTCTAATCTCATGCCGGTTTGCTCTTGGCATCCCCAAGCCCCTGACCTGTCTGGAAGTCACCATAGCCTGCTGTTCAAGCTGTTCCTTCAGTCTGAAGCCAGATGATGAGCGTTTCGGCTAAATCTGCTGAAGAATGGATCCATGCAGACCCACAACCTCAGTCTCAAAACAGCCCACCTTCACCCATCTCCTCCCCAGGTCCAGTTCATGGCCCCCAGACCTTTGGCCTGTTGATCCTGTCCAGTTCTTACACTAGCTCACTATCCCTCCAGAGTCGCAGAGGCCATGACAAAGCCTTACTGATGCTCTTGGAAGTGCTTCCAGTCACTCTGCCACACCCTCCCTCTGCGGTGCCAAGCAAGCAAACCTCAATTCAGTTCAATCCTAAGGTTCTCCAGGTCTCAAACTGGCAGCTCCATTTTCCTGGAGCTCACTGGTCTCATAATTTGTGACCCAGACCCTGGTGGTGATGGCCAGGTGCTCCCCTGGAGACACCCACTCATTTCCTGTGGTCCCCATCCAACTCCCATCCTGAATAACCCTTTCCCCTCTCTCATCCCAGCATCTTGCTCTTTTTTCCTTCGCTGGGATGACTGGAAGCAGGCCCCAGGCAATACACACATGCAGGATAGTTACAATAGCACAGCCCAAGTGCTTGCCCTGGCCAGCCCAGTTCCAAATCTGGTGCAGACATGGTGGTGCACACATACATAACAACCCGGTGCAATAGGTGCCACCATTCCTGTCCCTGCTGCACTCCTGGCGTCTATAACAGTCCCTGGGAATCCATGCTTCATAAAACACATCCCTTCCTGCCATCTTTCCTCTCCCTGAAAACAAGGTCAAAATCATCCAATGCCTCCAACCCACATGAGCAGGTCCTGACCAGCCTGACATGTTTCTCACCTGCTTCAAACCCTGCACCAACTGATCTTTTGAGGCTCAAACAGAACTGCCATACCAGCACCGACGTATGGTCAGACCCGGCTCCGCCCCACCCCAGGACTCAGGGCACCAACCATCAGCACACAATCTACCCAACACCCGCTTCTCCTCCCTGGCCGGCCATCTGTTTCCCTCCTTCCTGTGTTCTCCACCAATGCTCACTCCTCCTTAGAACAATCCAGATATGTCTCCCTCCATCTCTCCCTTTTCCTCCAAGGCTGCCCCACTGAGGAAAGTGAGGAAGAAACGAACCACCTTTATGGAGGGATGGCTGACCACCATGCCATCCTTGGTGGGGCCTGGTGAAAAATAAGAATGCCAGGGGCCAGAGCGATAGCCCAGCGTGTAGAGTATTTGCCTTGCATGCGGCTGGCCCATGCCGGCCTGAGTTCGATCCCCGGCACCCCATATGGTCCCCGAGCACCGCCAGGAGTAATTCCTGAGTGCAGAGCCAGGAGTAACCCCTGAGCATTGCCGGGTGTGACCCCAAAAGCAAAAAAAAAAATAATGTCAGACCTCTTGTTCAAACGTATATAATAGGGACTGGAGCAATAGTGCAGCGGGTAAGCACTTGCATTGTACATGGTCAACCTGGGTTCAATTTCTGGGATCCACATGGTCTCCCTTGCTCCAGGAGTTATTCCTAAGCACAGAGCCAGGAAAAAAGTTTTAATAAATTGAAAAAAACCCACCAACCATGTCATGAATGCTTCTAGCAAGACAGATGGGAAGGATTTAGCGAGAAGACTGAAATGAAGAGAAGTCAGCATTATGTGGGATGGGCTTTCTTAGGCTGACAAGACTGAGAAAAGCCAAGAAGAAGATTGAGAATGGCAAAGTCAGGAACTTTCCAGAACAGTCAGATGGTTCCTCAACATGGGTTCAGTATTTTGATTAAACAGGGACCATCTCCCAGGTACACAACTCTTATCCCTCCCTCCTCTGGCTCCTCAGTCTAATGGGAGACCACCATGGTGCCATCTTGCCCTTCTGTCTCTCCTGCCAGCCCTGTGTCTCTCTTCCAGCTGAGTCTGAGGTAAATGTGTGGAATCTATCTGTTCTTGCTCTAATTTTTACAGGCTATGCCTGACCTCAGGGATTTCGCCTAATTCTCTGCCGGCATTCTACAGAATCTAGAACTTCTCCCAAGAGAATTTCTCTGTCCCTGGAAGCCTCTGCTCTGGAACGCCACCAGGACCACCTGCAAACGGGCACCCTGCACATAGGAATGGAGCCCTCAGCTTGTGTGCAGCCCTGGGCTCTGTCCACCTCCAGCCTTCGGTCTCACCGGCCTCCCCAAGTCACACAGGATAGGAGTATGTGACTGGCAGTGGGACAGGTGGGCCACAAGACAAAGACCATGACTGCATCAGGCCCCCTTGAGAGACCACCCAACCCTCCAGCTCCATTCAAGACTCTATGTCCTGCCTGCCTCCAGAACAAAGCTGGGTTGCGGTGAAGAAGGGTTTCCATGACCAGCTCCTCAGGTATGTCCTAGCTGAACTCAGCACCAGCGAAAGTTGGATGAGCTGCTACTGGTCTGTGGGTTTATCCCTTCACAGAAATAGTGCCAGCTGGATGTCCAATAGGGGGCGCTCTGGGAACTAACCAGGAAAGCTTCTCCCGGTTATATGGGTCTGTCTCCTGCTTACTCTCAATGGTTCATCTGTCTCTCCTGTCTCTGCAGGTCCCTTCCAGTCTTACAGCAGAAAATAACTCCTGCTCTTCCTTGTCTTCTCTGGCCCCTCCTCCAGAGAACCAAATGTCAGGCTCAGGCTCGGGGCAGGAGCCTCTAGGTCAGAACAACCTAATTATACTCAGAAGACTGAGTATATGACCATGACTATGACTCTGGTCCTCTCCACTGTGACAGCAGAGTGACCAGGTGACCAGGCTCACCACAGTGAAGGGAATGTGTGCAGAGAGTTTGGGGAGGGCCGGTAACCCCAGCCACTAAGGCAAACCCAGCGAGAGGGAATCACTCACCTTGGTTAGATCCATCCCGAGTTTGAGCTGGGAAATCAGATGAAGAATTATACTGCGCTGATCCTCCACGACACCCAACTCTGTTTCTTCCTTATCTTCAGTGTCACTTTTTTCATCTTCAGACAAAACCAACTCAGGGCTTGAATTTGGCTAAAAAAAGAAATCATCAAAAAAAAAAATCACCAGCTGGTCACACATGCACCTGAATCACTGCATGCGAAGCCATAGACTTAACAATGGCAGAGGGGTTGCTTTTCTGATTTAGGAAGAGCTCCCCACAAACCAGTGCTCTTGTCCATTAGGTAGAAGGATCTGTTGAGCTGTGCAGGCCCCATTTAGGGTTCTTAGATGCACAACCTCTTTCCTTTACCCTTATCCTCCATTAGTGAACTCCTGGTCTATTGGCTTTGCCTGACCAAAAAAAAAAAAAAAATCCCATTCAAGAAATTATTCCATACACGGAATATAGGCTGAAGAACAGAACACTAAAGGCATGCATTCCATTCTTTGGTGATCTCACAATCAGTGTTCGGGGGGGGGGTTGCGGGGCGTCTCTAGGGCCACTCCTGGAGATACCTGGTCTAGTATTGCTTGGGCCCAGGTATGCTGGGGGTCATCTGGACCACCAAGCTGGGCTTGGGGATCCTGCAATGCTGGGAACTGAATCTGGGTCCTCTGCATACCAAGCGTGGCAGTTTCCCAGCTTATAGTTCGTATCACAGATAGGCTTGTGTCTTTATCTGGACTGCTCCCAAATATTTTCTCCCATCATAACCCAGGACTCTTGAAATCTCATGTCAATTTTCCTGTTTATAAGTGAAAATTTGACACCCCGGGACAGACTGAAATGATCTTTTAGGGAAATGTATTCTGAAATTATTTCCATTCACATCAATTTATATTACTGTAGCAAGTATATAAAAAAAACCTGAGAGTTGGCATTTAGTTTAGGGAGGGAGACACAAATTAAAATTTATGGGAGAACTCTGGGTTTTATAATAATCCTGGCCAACAGGCACTGTCTTTTCTGATATAAGTTTACTCATTCAATAACTCTAAGTTTTCAATTTACATGAGAAACAGGCAAGTTACTTTTTTTTCCCTTCCTTTCAGCTTTTGGGTCAGACCTTGCAGTGCTCAGGAGGACCCTATTTGGTGGCAGGAATTTGAACCAGGGTTGGCTGCATGCACGGCAAATGTCTTACCTGCTGTATTAATATCTCTGGCCCAATTTTTCAATCCCCATTATCAAGAACCTGTAAAATTATTTGCCCTCGGAATACCCCTCCCCACCACTCCCCCACTTATCTATGTTTTATGGTTCAAATTTCTATGTGCACAAAAGCATTCTGCACAAGACATCATACCCCTGTTTCTCATTACTGATGACTTGTCAGACATAATCAACTTAATAGACAGAAATGCGGCAGCTTAAAGCTATTCAGTGCTAAAGGACAGAGGCTGCCCAAGGCGCAAGCACAAATGATCCGCAAACCTCATTAGACAGAGTCACCTCATTTGATGGAAAGGCCCCTGCAATGCCCAGACATTCTAGCAAAGCAGAATGTAAGTTCCGTTTGCACACTGCCAAGCCGCTTGTGCAGAGAGAAATCGCCACCTCCCCTTCATTCATCACCACCCCTTGGGGTCACGTGTTGCAGACCAAACTGGGCCTTTAATCCTCCTTTTGTCTGTCTTCCTGAAATGTAAAATCCTGCTGTCCCTGACTTCCAGGGACCAGGTTGCCTTCAGCTCCATCCTGCTGTCTGCTGCTGTTACTGTGCACATTCCTGTATTCGGGGACTCGGTCCTGCTCTCCCCCATACCAATCTCTGCCCCATTTCCTCTGCCCTCAGAGACACTGGCTCCAGCAGCTAGGAAGAAGCTGACTCACTCTTGGGCCCCCAAAGAGCTGAGGCAGTTACCAGGCACAAATCTGCTGCACACTGAGCCATAAACTCAAACCAGGATCCAACAACGTTCTGCCTCCCCAGCTCTGAGCTCTGCTCATTTTTCCTCGAGGGTGACTTGCAAACAACACTCCCCCAAATATCAAGTAAAGCAGCAGCGTTTGGGGTTTGGCTGTTGTTGTCTGGGTTTGAATGTAGCTTGGTTTGTTTGTGAAGCTGTGACTAGAGAACAATCCTGTCCACCCTGGAAGAGTCAGTCCATGGTCATGACAGGCAAAACCCTCTGTTGTGGACCCACAGACAAGGGCGCATGGATAAAAATGTGGGAGCACTCAGCAGGCCGACTCCTCTGGAAGAGGTCCATTGGCAATGCCAACACCAATGTAGCAACACCCCAAAAACACAAAGAAAGAAGTGGGGAGTGAAGAGCCCAGTTTTGGAGAGCTGAAAAATGAGGATACTTTCCCTCGTGGGGTCTCTTTCTTGATTCAAATAATGACTTACGACAGTCCTCCACGTTTGTTTGTTTGTGTGTGTGTGTGGTTTGTTTGTTTGTTTGTTTTTGCTTTTTCAGTCCACGTTTTGTGTGTGTGTGTGTGTGTGTGTGTGTGTGTGTGTGTTTTTTTTTAGGTCATACCTGGCAATGCTCAGGGATTACTCCTGGCTCTGCACTCAGGAATTACACCTGGCGGTGCTTGGGGATAATATGGGATGCCGGGGATAGAACCCGGGCCTGCCGCATGTAAGGCAAACGCCATCCCCAGTCCACTACTGCTCCGGCCCCAGTTTTAAGACTTTAGTGCCTCTTCCAAAGCGTTACTGCGCAGGTCTGCCATCAAAACACCAACAGCCCTCCCCAAAATCTAGGCTCAAGGGGTTCTTGATTCTGTTAGAAATTTCAAAACCCTAATAACTGTCACTGGCCTCCCAGCTAATCTTCATCATCATGGTCACATGCATGGCTGTTTACATCTAACTTTCCTGAGCTGGGAAAGTTCTGTTGCGGGCTGGAGAGACAGTACAGTGGATAGGCCACGTGCCCTGCATGCAACAGGCCCAGGTTCAATCCCCAGCACCGCATTCTGAGAACTTCCAGGAATGACCCCTAAGCACAAAGCCAGGAGTAAACCCTGAACACCACCAGATATGATTCCCCAAACAAACAAAAACAAAATTCTATTTCTCTCCTGCGTGCTCCGCCTCGCCCACCCTTCAAGCCCTCTCAATTCCCTACTGTGGTTGCAGATGAAACACTAATAAGTATTTGGCAGAACAGGGACTGCAACACAGAAGAAAACAGAGCAGGGAACAGTTTTACTGAGCAGAGGCAGAGCAAAAAGCGCAAGCAGCGTATTCAGATCCTCTCTCCCAGAGGCCTTCGCACAAGACCCGTCTTGTCATCAACATGCATGCACAGAAGATGAAATGCATCAGAATGTGTTTGGTTTCTAACACAACGTGCTGACTTCCTGAATAGACTTAAAAGGACCATCCTTTCAATGCAGAGCTAAAGAACAGACATTGCTCCAGCATAACTTAAAACCAAGGAACCCTTGGTTTTAAAAACAAAGCACACTTGAGTGTTCACTGTGCAACAGTGTTTTTTCTTTTAAAACAATATGTTTTACAAAAAAGCAGACTTTGAGGGAGGAGAGGAAGGAGGGTTTTAACAAAAATGACAGTATTTCTGCCACAGATAATATTCCCTCAAGGCATAAGGATGTGATGAAACTCAAGCTCCTCATCAGGAACAAGAGAAGGACAGTGAAATGATAGACAGCAAAAGCCTCAGGGGCAGGTCAGGGGTGAGGAAGTTCTCCTGAGTGACTCAGCTGTGCCCTGTGTCTCTGAGCCAGGGTTCTCAATCTGGTTCTTTAAGACATCTCAGGATACCTTTGGGATGCCATCTTGGTGTTTCATGTGAGAGTGGTATCTGGGCCTTCAGTCAGGAAAGCAATGATGGACAGTTGCCTGAGAAGATTAGAGGTGCACCACCCACTCCCTACTTCCTTCCCCTCGTCCCCAACACGTCCCTCTGGCATATGGTTCATTTCAGAAGTCAACTGAAGCCCTGAAAGGTAATAGAAATTCTGACCACTCCTCTAAGTACTAAGAAAAATCAAAGCTGGGGGCACTGATCAGAAATAACCCCAGAAATAACCCTCCTATCACAGACACTATCTATACAGCAAGGCAGCATCTGATTGCAGGACACTCCCTCTCCATGTCACCTGGGTCCCTTGTCTTCTCTCCCCTAAACCCAAGGTCCCTGTTTCATTCCTTAAACTTGGGACAATGATCCACATCTGGCTCCATTAGCTTTAGAATCTACATCTATGTGTATTCTCCATACACTTGTAATGAAATTGGTTCTTTTCTCCTACTGTGTGACATTAATTCATTTGCTTCACACAGGACTAGAAGAAATGTCTTTTGCACCCCCAATAGTTCAGAGCTCTCCTGGACTTCCTAGAAGGCGGGGTCTCTGCACTTGGACGGACTTCTGGCCTCCCAAGGATAAGAGAGGGTGCTCTGGAGCTGAGTTTGGGATGGACTCTCAGAACCAGAGACATAGAACAGAGGTTAAGAAACTTGTTCAGCCCAACCCAGTTTGATCCCTGGCAACACAAAGTCCCATAAAAACAGGGTCCCAGAAGCACCACTGGGAATAAAACCCAAACAAAATGCTGAGAATAGCCCCAGTTATGGGGATGGCCCATATCCCCACTGCCCATCCCCCAAAAGAGAGATGGAGTCTTGAGGTGGCCCAAGACAGCCATGGTACCTGAAGATGAGGACCCGCCTTCCCCACGATCCGCTAACAAAAGCATCAGTCCATTCCCTGTTGTCTAGGACATTGCTGGTCAGTCAACATCCATAAGATGAAGTTGAACAGAATGACATTATTAGAAGCCCTATCAGATGTTCTGTCATAGGAAGTTACAGGAATTTCCTCTGTTCCAGGAAAGGATATTTCCACAACTATGTACATCCACAACTATGTACACCCACAACTATGGCTGCAGGTCACAGCCAAAAGCAAAACCGTAACTTGTTGGATTTAGGAGGAGTCAAGTCTTCTATGAGGGCACCAGAACAAGGGGAATATTGAAATGTGATTTTAACTCTTCTTGTGTGTAGGGTCCACACCCAGTTGTACTCAAGGCTTACTCCTGTCTCTGAGTTCAGGGATCACTCCTGGTGGGGCCTGGAAGACCATCTGGGATGCCAGGGTTGGAAGCAAGGTCAGCTGTAGGTAAGGCAAGCGCCCATCCTGCTATATTATCTATGCCAATCAACTCTTCTTTTGACCAACATCTTATTTCTTCAAGACAAAGGCAAATTCCAAGCAAACTGAAATGCCAATGTATTTTATTCAGTACACATACATGATTTAATGGTAGTCAGGGTCAGTTCTAACCATGAAACATATTTAATGTCAAAATCCTCATATTCCTCCCTCCCGCAAAACACTCTTTGTCCCAAGATCTACTAGGTTTTAGCTTCCTGGAGGTTTTCCTATGTAGACAGGGATCTTCCACAGAAAAGCATAACTGACTGAGCTCAAAGGATCTGCAGCTATACCACAATCTACCTAACCAAGGAGAGAAAATGAGGCAGCTAGAGGGGAGCATCTAACGCTCTCCCAGCCTGACACCCACTCTGCTCTGCACAAAGAGCGACTGGAACCATCCCAAGGCCCAGAGCATGGAATACCAATGATCAAATCTGTATTCTACATCAATGACAGCATCTGTCTTCAGGTGGTTGTTGGGTGGGGAAGACCCAGCAGCACCTCCCAATATCCTCAACTGAGACAAAGGCCCTGGAAGACAGCCACAGGCCAGAGGGGGTAACCAGGGACCAGATGGCTCTCCCATGGGACTTACTTTTAAAATCTCAAAACTATGCAGAACATGCAAGCACATGCAGTAACGGCCATCAGGATTCAAGGAAGCTTTTTGTTTACTAGGGGCTGAAAGTCCACAGAAGTTAACTCTTCCAGAAAATAAGGTCTGTGTGAAGTTGAGTCCTGGATACAGGATCACAGAGAATGAGTAAATGACAGACAATGGGGACAGAGAAATACAGAGGAAAGACTGGAAAAGAAACAGAAGCAGAGGGTATGAGTATAAAAGCTCCAAATTACTGTATCCTTTTCCATTTCTAGTCATAAAGGATTAATCAACTATGTTGATGGCATTTATGAAATCCATAAAACAAGGCTTTAGTCGCTTTTAACACTAGTCATTTCATTTCCTATTTGCAGGCACATTTAACCAAATGGTCAGTCATTACTTGACCAAAAGGGCATCTCCCACAGGAATATCATCCTCTGAGGTCCCGTATAACTACCCAAAGTCTTAGAGTGGCACAGCTGTGGAGTTTGTCCGACTTTTGTACACGATGTCACAGACATTAGCAAAGCCGAGGGTGTACAAAGATGGCAGCAGTCCCTTGGCATTCATACCCTTAGTTCCCCCACAAGCAACTTTTATCACGGGACTTCCAGGGGCCAGGCTCCTGCGAGCACATGCCTGGAAGCAGAATCTCCCTTGAAGACACACCGACAGCAAGTTTGTCCTATCAACACCAAGCGACTGTTCCCGGTGACCTACTGTCCTCCCTCACACTTAGCACAGGTGGGGTTTCTCCTCCAGAAGAGTCTCTCTGGCGCCTGTTTCTAATGCCCCCAGAAAGGCCATCACTGTTGGAGGTGGGTTCTCTTCTTTTGAACAGATGGATGCTCCCTTCTGGCCGGAAGTCATGCCACAGAGCTTCTGGGTGTCAGACACATGTCTTCTCAGAGGGCGTCTGGAACAGCGGACGCGCCGTGGTTCTGCTGAAGGGCAGTTGTGGAAGGCTCCTCACACTGTCCTCCAGGTGGGGCCCGTCCAAAGTCAGGTGACCACCTGTGAGGGCCACCGCCGTGCTCGGGGCACCTTAGCTGGCCATTTGGAGGTAGATTTGAGGAGGCCACTGAGGGAAACACCCGATGGAAAAGCTGGCTCTTCCCTTGACAGCTTCAAGTCCAAGCATGTCCACACAGCCGGCTGCTCACAGCTGCCATGTTGGAGAGGCTGAATGGGCGGCCAATGACATCATAATCCTTCTGCCGCCTGCCAGGGCTGTGCTGCTCTGTGGCTCTAACCACACATACACACACATTTACCACACTTGGCTCGCATAGACTGGAAGGTCAGGTGCTCTTCCTGAGCAAAGGGGCCGACCTGCAGAAAGGCGAATTTTCAATAAAACACACCTCTGGAAGGCAGAAGGCAGTCACTTCCGGGCGTGGGGGTGGGAGTGTGGGGGGCTTGCCATGAGCCAGGTTGGTCAGGAACGGGGTCAGCCAGAGGGATCCCATGCGGCTCCTCTGCAGGCATGGCAGGGGAGCCTCTGGCAGGGGAGCCTCAGGGATTCGGATTTCCACACATCTGCTGGGAAAAACCCTTCTGAGAGGAAAGGGGTGGGGGGGCAGTGGGGGGGCGAGAGAGAAAGGAGCAAAGAAAACAGGATAAAGAAAAAGGAAGCAGCAGCAGCAAGGGGAGGGGAGGCCGTTACTTGGTGGTGGGGGGCTTCTGAAGGCTGCCCACCTGCAGGCCGAGATGGACAGGCCAAGGGTCACAAGCTGGTACGACCCCTCTAAGCTAGCTGGCACCAAGCACTTTCAGACCAAATCCTGCACTGAAGGAGGCCCCACAACCAAGGGCTGTGCAGGCTGCCCCCTGGGTGCTGAGGTGTGAGCTCATCTCTCTGCCCACTCTCAGGAAGCCCCTGGCACTGGGAGAGGACAATGGGGGTGGGGGGGGCGCCCAGAAGGGAATCCTGAGAGGATCTGAGCCAGGGGCCCATTCAAAGTCTACAAAGGATGTCAAGGTCGGGAACATGAAGCTCAGAGCTGGTCCCAGGGAGAGACTCCTGCTGAAGACATTGGCTTGTATCGGGGTGCACACAGGGTGGGGAGCCAGGGCCACGTGGACCTCGAAACCACAGCTAATGTGCCCGTCGCCCAGCTCGGGGAGCCCCCTCCTGACCAGCAGCATCTCCCGAGCAGCCGTAGGCACTCACCAGCTCCTCTGCTAGGCTCCCCGCCCAGACACAGAGAACTCTGGGGCCACCACGCAGGATCAACACCATCCCCAAAATCCACGCAGGGATCCAGACAGCCTCACTTTCCAGAACTGTGGCTGCACCCAGATGGGAATCACAGATATCAAAAGCAAGATCTCAGCCCAGGGGGCACGTGAAGATCCAGAGTCACACAGACAAACACAACTAGGGCTGGGAATCAGATGAAGGCCCAGGAGGAAGGAGCCAGAAGACCAGCTTGGTGTGAGGTCAGCAGTGGGTTTACCATCCACAGCCATGCACGCGCTCAAGAAGGCCTGACAAAGATAGGGAAGAAACGCCTTTGAGATCCCATGCGAGGGCCAGGAGGAGTGAAAATTAGCTTTTTGAACATGAGACTTGAGAGGGGCTGGGGACAGCAGACAGCACAGCTGAAGGCCATCAGCCTCATCCCGGGACCCTGACCAGCACCCCAGTAGAACCAGCACCTCGTCACGGGTGACCACTGCATATAGTAGCCTGGGCTCTACTTGAGAAGGTACATAATGGCCAAGCAGAGGGGTCTTCAAAGGGTCCCCTGAGTATTTATATTCCAACACACACACACAACACACCACACATACACACACACACACAAAACACACACACACCCTAATGGCGCTGAATGAAGCACTGGGCATCTGCCTTCCCTTAGAGTCAGGCAAGTGGGACATCTTCTAGAATCATCTCTTCTAGAAGAGATTTTTTCCTCTTCTAGGTCTATTTTAGAATCTCTTCTACAATTGCTCCCCTCCAGAAGCAGAATACTGACTTCTTGGGGGCTGCTTAGGGGTCCATGGGTCTGGGGGCTCAGAAGCCACCCGCAGACTAGGAAGGTGGCTGTGATTCTTAGGAAAGGGTGTGTGTTGGGGCTGACCTGCTCCCACAGCTCACAGCCCCCTCTATGACAACGGCACCCTCTGTCAGGCAGGCTTTCTCTCAGAATTGCCACACAAAGCTGGCTTAATAAGAATGGATATTCCATACCAGATTTTTTGTTTGTTCTTTGGTTTGGGGCCACACCTGGCAAAGTTCAGGACTTATTCCTGGCTCTGTACTTCAGGGGGCTTTAGGGATACCATATAGGGAACCAGGATCAAATGTGGGTCAGACTAATAAAAATAAAGACTCGGGAGAGCTGGAGAACACCGTGCTACCATCCAGATTTGCAGCAGTCAGTCACACAGATGACAGGGTCTTTGGCTCCATTTCTGAGTCAGCCAGAGCAGTCAGACAGATGCTCAATGCCAAGTCAAATAAAGAGGTACAAAGAGGAGTGTGGTCTGGGCAGCAGGGAGAGAGGCCCAGGGGACTCCAGCGCTCATCCAAGAGCATCTAGAGGAGGGAGGTGACCTGGCCAGCCCAGCAGGAGGGGAGGGAGGACTGGACAGGGAGCCGCGGACTCCCCGTCTCCACTGTCTCCCCAAGGAGAACGTCAACCCTTGCATCTTACATTCTGCCTTCTCCCCTCAACTCCCGTAGCAGACAAAGTCACAGACTAGCAGATTCTCAAATCCTGCTCCCTGGGCCTGTGAGCCATGAATAAGATGCTTCATATAACCCAAAAGGTGCTACAGGTAAGACTTAAAGGTCTAAAGATGGGGCGAGGGCGGTGGAGCCAATATGATCCCCAAGTCCCTCAATTGTGAGCATCTTTCCTGACTGGGGTCACAAAGGGTACCCCCAGAGTGGCAGTTAGAGAGTGGCACTCCCCTGCAGGCCCTGAGGCCAGAGGAAGGAAGTCACTAGGCCTAGAAGGTGAGAGTGGGTTCTAGAAGCTGGAACAGGCAGAAAGGAATTCTTCCCTAGAGCTCGGAAGGAACACAGCCCTGCCACACTGGATTCCGGCTGCTGGGCCCCAGTCAGGATTCCAGGCAGCTGTGCCAGTAAGACCCTGTGCACTGCCCACAGCCCGAGACGCCAGAGCGCAGCAGCCCCAGAAGACCCTGCCGTTCGCATGTCCAGAATGTGACACGGCCCATTTCAGGACTTTGCGCCCCTGGTCTCGCAGCCGGAGTGTCAGCACCTGTTGCCTCTTGTGCTCAGACTCTGCCCCGTGTCCTGGCAATCGTCTGTCCTGCATATAAAACTCCCAGATTCAACCGCTTCTCAACACCTTCCACGGCCTGGGTCCAAGCCACTGCGACCCCTCACGGCCAACAGCTCCCCAGTGTCCCTGCACCTCCACCCCCACCCTTCAGAGTCTATGTCTCCTCACAGTACCCAGATGCATCTTAAATCCTAAAGCAGATGGCACAACCACTCTGTTCAAAAACCCTCCCCCGCTCTCAGAATAGACCTCAGCGTCCGACCATACTAGAGACTAGAGACTAACACCTCCAGTCTCTCAGCCTATTACCTCTCTTACCTTCCAGTCTCTCAGCCTATTACCTCTCTTACCTTCCTTCCCAACACCCTACCCCTTCTTCACCCTGGGCAGCCCCCACCAGCCACCTGCTAGTTGAACACATGAAGCCCACTCTTGCCCCAGGACCCTGGCTCTGCTGCTGTCACTCCTCTTGCCAGAGATCTGTGCCAGGATCACTATATGACACTGTGTGACACCTGGCCCAGTGGACCGACCCTACCTCTCTGCCCCTATTCACCCCTTCCGCGCTTGACTTCTAGCACGACTCACTCTCCAACCCCCTCTAAATCATTCATCCCCCCCCCCTGCAGAACATTGGCCCTTGGAACCACCACTAGGCGCTTGCTGTTTTCTCTGCCAGCATCACTGCACCCAACGCTGACAGCTGAGTGAACAAATGAGGCAAACACTTAAGCCATGGAAGAGTTTTAAGAGGCTAAGGAATCGCCTTGAAGATGGCTAATGAAGCAGCACTGTGATGGGGCATTGAGAACATTCTGGAAGACTTAAGCAGCAAGGAAAAGGCCTCTGTCCTACTCTGCCCCCACAGACCCTCAGGGCATGGTGGGGCCTGGGGAGGGACCCTCCAACCTGGTTTCTGTGGCCTCGTGCTTTTTTGCTTGGCGTGGGAGGAATAGCAAAGAAGAGAAACACAAGCTGGTTGGGGGCGGGGTGGAGTCTGCCAGAAGCAGCTGCAAGTGAAGCAGAAGTTACCAATGGGCCACTTAAAACTGAGGGCAGGGCCGGAGCGATAGCCCAGCCGGTAGGGTGTTTGCTTTGCACGAGGCCGGCCTGTGCCGGCCAGGGTTCAATCCCCGGCATCCCATATGGTCCCTCGAGCACCGCCAGGAGTAATTCCTGAGTGCAGAGCCAGGAGTAACCCCTGAGCATCGCCGGTATGACCCAAAAAAGTAAAAAAAAAAAAAAAAAAAAAACTGAGGGCAGCTCAGGCACTTTTCCAGGACTAGACACGTCCCCAACCCTTCCAGCACCCACCTCTGGACTCCGGCCCCTCCCTGCCCTTTCCGGCTGCTGCCATCACATCTCTCGGGGCCCAACACCTCCTGGGATATTTCTGCTCTGCTGACGTTGCTCCTTCATCATCCTCCCTGCCCCCTGGTACCATTCTCCACCCCTCCATCCCTGCCTCTCTTCCCGGGTCCCTCAGCTTCCCATGGCCCAGAGAGAAAACTCAGTCCAGCGGCCGTGGCTTGCTGCTACCAGCCCATTTTTCCAAGCTCCTCTTGCTTCTCCCCTAATCTCCCCTCAATATACAGTTCAGCCCCTCAGCGGCTCCAGACACATTTGATTCTCGGGGGCCACATGTGGCCTGCGGCTTATTTATAAGGTCAATATGGAAGAAGCATTTTCATCGTCATGAGTCCTATGGGCCAGCCCAGCCTACACTTTTCACATTCTCCCAGTCCATTTCTGCTGTGCCTGCCAAGGACGCTTCTGCACAGAACAGGAGACACGGGTCCCAAGGGTCCCCAGGGCTGCTCACAGGAGGCTCTGCATCAACCATGGCTCCCTGGGAATATAAGGCTCACAGCAGAGTGCTCTGGGCACTGACCTTCCCAGCCATGCCGAGAGACGCAGCCTCATAAGCACCTGCAGCTCAGAAATGAAGAACTGGAGAGTATCATGTGGAATAAAATGAGTCAGAAGGAGAGGGACGGGCACCGAATGATCTCCCTCCCATGCGGATAGAAAGAAGCAGCTGGGGGAATAGCTAATGGCCCAAAGCAACAGAAGCAAAGAGCAGAAGAACTGGTCTTGAGCAGAAAGCTGGCCACTGGAGTGGGAGGTCCACCCCCAAAAAACTGCCTCTATGGCCAGCAATTTTCTTCTGTCTCTCTCACCATCTCCTTTTGAGCACTGTGTTTTGCAAAAGAAGACATTGAAGGGTTATCATATATATTTCTTTACCTACTTTCTATACTCAGTTCTAATCCAGCTCTATTCCAAACTATTATTGTCAAACTGGTCTCTTCTGTTACCTACCCTCCACCCAGGACCAATTCTTGAGTACAGAGCCAGGAGTAACCCGAGTAACATCGGGTGTGGCCCAAAAAGATTTTAGAAAATTATTTTAAAAAATATTTTTAATAGGCTCCACACCAGGCAGGATGAAGGAGCAAGAGCAGTGTAGTCAGAAGAAGCAAACTTAAGGCACACATGTCAAGCATGTGTTCCACCCTCCTCTGAGCTATCTTCATGGCCCTAGTGTTTCATTTTAACCAAAGCAAAAATTAAACATGGCACAATACCCAGATCTTAGTGTATGGGTCCATGAATTATGACCAGAGACTCACTTTATATCCAAGTGCATGTTTTTGCATATTAAGCAGAGTTCAGTTTTATTGACTTTATTTGCACTGCTATGCAAGAGATTTCTAGAACTTTTTCCTCTTGCAAATCTGAACAATTCACATTTCCTCCTTCTACCTCCTGCAGAGTCTGTGTTTTACCCAGCCCTCCTGTGAAGAATAGTTCTCCCTTTGGAGAATTATCTCTGCAATAATAAAGGCCCCCAGGGGCTGCAAGGCACAGCAGAGCAGCAGGCCTCCCAAGGAAGGCCATCCAGGGGAACAGAGCCAGGCCCTTTCCACTCTCCCAAATCCACTCCTTAGAATCCCTGTGGACAAAGCCCGGCCTTCCATAACAGGAAAACCAAACAGAGCCCATGGTTCAGCTATCCTCAAAAAACGTGTTTAGGCACAAATTGGAAAAGGAAAGCATCTCTCTCAACATCAGCCAGGTTGTTAAGAAATTTCAGTTGATGGCCCTAAAACAGAATCTCAGAAAACTCAAACTTTGATTGACAGAGGATTACATTTTCTCAAGTGCCATACCAGGCTGACTCCGCATTTATCTATTTGAATCATTTATGCCTCTCACCTGGAACTCCCAATTGATTGTCTCCAATGGAAATTGGTGGTGGGTTTGATAACACAAAGGCAATAACCAGCGGCATCACAAACCACAGAGCAGTTTTGATTTACAAGTCATTAAAAGCGAGAGGCATTTACTGCTCTTTGCAGGCCGAAAGGGTTTGCATCATGAATAATGGAAAAGCGAAGTGCATTAAGAACTCTTCTGCAGATAATGTTCTCTTCAGACCAATGACAGCTCGCGTTCACTGCAGGCTCCCTACATGTCAGGCAAGTATCAATACTTACACAGTTGCATGCCAGCCCTGAGGCTCAAAATCAGGCAAATCTACACCTTTTTTCCTTCAAGAGGTAGTTTCTGGATTAGTATGTCCTGATTCACAAAAAGACCAAAAAATTTCATACCGCAAGCTGAGCCAAGAACTAGAAATTTTACAAATAACTCAAAGCTTGAATAATTTCATAATTTTCATATTTTAAAATCATTTATATGTAAAGTTATGTGTGTACCTATATTCACTTATTATCTGATTTCTGTAAATATTAACAAACTAAGGGGAACACATGAGAAGAAAACAGGCTCTAGTGAATTTTAGAAAAAGAAGTCCCCAAACAACTCCCCAACTCCATAGCTGTTAACTGTACATCAGAAAGGAACAATAAATGCTTATTAAAACTATAATCTCCCAAATCCCCTGCATAATAAATACCTTTTAGCTAAAATACATGGCATTTTCTCTTCTTTTTCATTTGAATTAAATGTGTCCATTTTTCTAGACACTGCTCCGAGGGATAGTGCGAGACTTCCCTGTACTTTTATTCAAATGTGAATTGATACCCAGAGTCTAAGAGGGTAATTGCAGCAATTCAATTTTTCCCTTACACTATCCCACAGCTATAAAATCCAAGTGAGGTTAACTCTAGATTCTCGTTTAAAAAATTGTCCCATTATCATACTCCCTTGTTTCTGCCTTCAAATGCTTCACTCAGCAAAACCACGCAGGGGGAAACTTGTGAGATGATGATCATCATCCTCAAGTACCTTGAACGCCATGTGGGGATTGGAAACGTGTGATGCATATCTTTATCACAAAAAAGAAGACAACAAAAGTAAAGGTGCCCGTGAACTCAGGCCGGATACACTCACCTCTCAAAGACTAAGCATTTGTTTCTGTTATTTTTCTCTCTCTGCTGCACACAATTCCACTTCTCCAGAATCTTCCTAAGAGGACTCTCTGAACTAGGTTTCCTGTCCCTATGGTGAACATCTTAACAGAATATTTTACTCTTAGACAGTAAGTCTTTATCCTACTCATAATGTACAAACTTGGAACACACCATCCTCATTTGAATTTCATTGAGCACTTTATCACACCATTTACTGTCCAGTGTCTAGGCTACTTAAAAAAGAGAGAGATGAGATTGGAGCGACAGTACAGAGGGGGAGCAAAATTCTGGAACTTTATTTGATGCTAATGCTAAATTATAAAATGAAGTAAGGGGTGTTGGGGCTTTCAATCAAGTCAATGGATCTTTGGATCCTCATATAAAGGTTTTTACGGTGTGACTCTCCACACAGACCTCACTTCTTACCTACAAAAGTGTACCCCAAAGTGGACAGGGGCTAAAGAGATAGTAGAGCAGATAGGGCACTTACTTTGCACTCAGCCGGACCAGGTTCAATCCCCTGCATCCCATACTCCGAGCCCGGGAGTAAGTCCTGAGTGCAAAGCCAGGACTAACCCTGAGCATCATGGGTGTGATTTATAAACAATAAACAAACCAATCACACATGGGGCAGAGCTGTTCCTTGCTCTCCCTGTGCACAGCCGTTCATGAGGGCAGTCGGGAGGCATGGCGGGTTCTAGCCCTGGCCTACCACCTCGGCAGAGCCTCACAACAAGCCAGACCACCGCTCCTCACTCCACGGGTGCCGCCATTTTCCACTTCTGGACTTCCCTCTCATCAGAACTCCACCCAGCAGACCAGCCCATCACAGCCCGGATCACCGACACCCACCCTGCCGAAGCTTTTTCCTCAATCCGGCCCAGGTATGCTGGTCCAGAGACTCTCACACATGGGGCAGAGCTGTTCCTTGCTCTCCCTGTGCAAAGCCGTTCATGAGGCAGTCGGGAGGCATGGCGGGTTCTAGCCCTGGCCCACCACCTCGGCAGAGCCTCACAACAAGCCAGACCACCGCTCCTCACTCCACGGACGCCGCCATTTTCCACTTCTGGACTTCCCTCTCGTCAGAACTCCACCCAGCAGACCAGCCCATCACAGCCATGACCTAATATAATGGTTTAAGGCTCTTTATGTTCCTGTAGCAAGCCGATGCCCCTGGCTCTACTGGCATGAGACAGGACATATGGAGATATTACTGGTGCCCGCTCTAGCAAATAGATGATCAACGGGAAGATCGTGGATCGTGATCGTGAAACAAACCAAACAATGTGGGCAAAATACTGTCCCCATATGATGAAGAACTGCTTTAACACAAAAAGAATTCTTATCAAACACTATACAGTTTTAAAACCCAATTAAAATATGAGCAAAAGTTATGGACAAGACCAGAAAGAAAACAGGAGTGGTTAGCAGGTGAAAATATTCTTAACTTGACTTATAATTATAAAAATAAGTATAAAATAAAGAGATTCCTCTTCCAAAAATCTGGTAAGTAAATAGCTTGATAGACATTTCCCATGATCAAAGTACAGGAAAGGTCCAAACCGCACATACTGAAGGAGCATATATTTGGCTCAATCTTGGAGATGATGTGCAAAACTTCAAGTTCACAGACCCACTGACTGAATTCCACTATAGACAATGTCCCTACAAAAGATATTTGCCCAAGACCAGAGTGATAGTACAGCGGACAGAGAACTTGCCTTGCATGCGGCAGACCCAGGTTCGATCCCCAGCATCCCATATGGTACAGTACATCCCACTGTACTCTGAGCACTGCCAGGAGTAATTCCTGAGTGCAGAGCCTGAATAACCCCTGAGCACTGCTGGGTGTGACCCCCAAAAAGATATTTGCCCAAGCATACAAAATAGATGTATACAGCTATTTGTAAAATAAACAGAAAACAAAAAAAACTGGACAGCCTAAATGTCACTCTTGGGGTCTGATGAAATAAGTTTCTGACTAAACAAACTGAGGTGCATTATTCCATGAATTCTCATATTTTTGCAGAGGTCAATAATATGCAACTGCTAAAAGGAATACAGAATATGTATTGACCTGAAAAGACAGCTAAGATATATTGTTTAACTAAAAGCCACATTATCTATACATATTATCTGCAGTATGATTCCAATACCGTACAGAATTTTTAAAAATTGAACTGTATACCTGTTTACTATAAAACAAAATCTAGGAGAGACATAGTTATAAGCCTTTTCTGAGAGTAATTTCAGAAAAAAAAGGAGTTGAGCTAGTGGTTTTTGACTTCTGAATGTCTATAGCTCTATGTTTGTTTGTTTGTTTGTTTGTTTGTTTGTTTGTTTGTTTAGGCCACCCTTGGTGGTGCCGGGGAATCATACGCTGGGCTGGGGACCAAACCAGGATTGGCTTCATGCAGGGTGAGTGCTGTACCCCTCTCTCTTACCCTCTGTACCCTTTCTGGAGTGTGTTGTGTTTTTCACACCATGGTGGCTTTATACAAGAATCTTAAAAGTCCTCCTGCTGCCAAGCTATAAGTTGTATGAACTGTCCAAGACGACTTTATGGTTTCATGTCTGACTTTAATCCGAGGCTCTAGGGAGGTAGTGGGAGGAGGTCACATGTTGATGACCAGGAATTCAACTGGAATATGGAAGTTTGAAATAGTTTCATTGTGTACAAAAAGGAAAGTCAGTTAACAATTTTCTGATTGCTTTCCTCAAAGGGCACACAGTTTGAGGGGCTCTATTTAAGTCAGAGGTCAACTCCATTCTTATTTCCCTGGCAACATCTAGTGTATTCAGAGAATGCCAACCAACTCATCCCTTGCTGTGGCACGTGGCACGTAGAAGCCCACAGATATCTAAAACCTGCATCTTAGGAACTGAGGCTACATCAGGCCAATTAAGGCTGTGGGTGGAGTTTAAGACTCAACTGTTCTTAAAGACCATTAGCTTCCATCATGGGGGTGGGTCAGTGTAATCACAAGGGTCCTGACAAGGCCAGAGGGGGAGGGGGAGTAGAACAAGATGTTAAAATGAATGCAGAGTATCGGAGGAGAGAATGCTGCTGGCCTTGAAGGTGCAAGAAGGGGATCCCCAAGCCAGGGAATGTCAGCAACTGCTAGATGCTAAAAAAAGCCAAGGAAACAGACTCTCTCCTGTAGTCTCCAGAGGGAAAATAAAATGTGGTTCTGCCAATACCTGGATTTTAACCCAGTGATACCTGTGTTAGACATCTAATTACAGAACATAAGATAACCAATTTGCCTGTTTCAAGCTGTTAGAAATACATGACAATGTGGGACCGAAGAGATAGTACAACAGGTAGGAGACCTTGCCTTTGCATGTAAGTGACCCAGGTTCTATCCCCAGCACCCCACCACTGTGCCCTGCCAGGAGTGATCCCAGAGCACAGAGCCAGAAGCAAGCCCTGAGCACTGTTAGGTGTGGCCCAAACCTCTATACCACCCCCTGTCAAAAGGAAATATATGGCACTATGTCACCAGAAAGAGAAAACAAATGAATTGATGACTGTGAACATCAGTACTGCCTGGGCATCTCCTCTAATGACCTGGGCCCACACTGCCAACCAGTGTCAGATCTCGGGACTTCCTTGGAAAGAATGTAGGCAAGACATCAGCCTCTGTACAAAACTGCCTTGGTGATTCAACAGGCTCCATCCAGAGAAGCAGTATTTGGGCATGTTATTAACGAAAGCCCTTTATAAGTTATGCCTCACCGTACAAATAAATCAGTCATCCTGGACAGGCTACGCTTTTGAAGGGGAAAAACTGAATCTTGCTTAAGGAAATCAGAATAGTATGACAACAGAGGCACGCTGGGCTTCTCCCAACATATCTGTTAGTTCCAAATAAGTTTAAAGGCCCAAGGACAATCTTAATAGGGGGTGACATATCACTACAAACCTACTGGGTACCAAGCATTCAGCTGAACACCGAATATATGATTGCATGTAAGTCAGTAACTCCAATCAGTGTTCAGGGGGTCACTCCCAGAAACCTCAGCCAACCTGGGCAGGAGATTCAATGCCAGAGCCCCAGGATGTGGTGCTACTCAGTCGTGGCATGTCAGAGATGGCCAAAGTCATACCCAGCAGTGCTTGGGGGCCTCCAGGCTACACTTGGCAGTGCCCGGGGAGACAGGGGCACATGGCACAGCGATCCAACTGGGTTCCTCCATCTCCAGTGCCAGCTCCCCAAGTCCTAATTCTGTACCATTTTCCTGAGGAAACTGCTCTCTGCATTAGCACTGATATTTTACACGCTCGCATTTACCCAGGCAGGAAATGAAAGAGCCGAGGTTGAATGCAATGCGCCATCAGCTGCCACACTGAGGGACCCCGAGAGACATCATGCTCATCCCCATCAGAGACAGCTTAAACTGACATCTCCTCTGGAGCAAAAATGCTCATGAAAGAGAACATTCACATCTTTCCCATCATCCCCGAAATGCAGCCATTTAACCACACTTTTCCAGGGGTTGGGGCCTTAGCTCAGGCAAGCTGAGTTCAATTATCTTGAGCACCACCAGGCAGAGATCTGCAGAACCCCAGAGCTGTAGGGGGACTGGCCCCTGGGCTCCCCATGGCTCAGGAGGTCTCTTGGTTACCAGTGGAAGGAGAGGGAAGGGAATTAGGTCATCTAGTTCATTCCACTGGTCTTTTCAAATCTCACCCAGACGAAAAGTAGCCAGTCAAAAAGGGTCATGAAATGACTAAGACAGGACATCATAAGATATAAAAAGGGGAGCTCCAGCTAGATAATGCCCACTGGTGCTGGGAAAGCGACACTGGTGAAGCGATGGGTGTTAGAACACTGTGTGACTGAAACCCAATCAGGAACTTGCTAACTATATCTCATGGTGATTTAATAATAATAATACAGTGTGCAGGGCACGTGCCTTGTACTTGGTTGATCCAGGTTGCCCATCCTGAGTGATTCTGGAACACAGAGTCAGGAGTAAGCCCTGAGTATAGCTGGGTGTAACAAAAGAAAAATAGAAGAGAATCACTGCCTACAGACTAGTTCATTACTGACCCTCTGGTTAGGATCCTGTGATACACGTGGCCCAGCTGCAGAGCCCAGCCGCATGGGAATCTCTGGATTGGCACCTAGCACTCAATGGTCCCCGACACCAACAGCACAGAGAATGGTCACCCCTGAACACCATAAGACCTGACTCAAAAAACAAACAATCAAAATTTACAAAAGAATCACTGATCTCATTCTCATCAGGGGGTTCTGAGGTATAGACATACAGGCCCTGGGTGTAATCTTTGCACAGAAAATAAAATGGAAAACAAAGACAAGCAAATAATAAAAACCACTGATATCATAGCATCCAAAACAGGCAAGTCGCACCCCAACTATGGTGATTCTATGAAAGATACCATGATTCTATGCAGGATTCTGGTTCTAAAATGCTTCTAATGAAATTTTAAAAGGCAGCTAATAACCATGTAAAACAAGAGCCTTTGCTCTGGCCTCATTTCTTTTCTCAGTGAAATAGTATCACAGTACTATGAGCAAACTTCACTTTCCCCAAAGGAGTTGTTTTCTCTCTAAACTGCAAAATATTTCTTTCTAAAGTCAGAACTCCAAACTGCCTCTGTATTTTAATACTTGAGCTATTAAAAGAAGGTATCTGGAATCTGAAACACATTTTTTGTGAAAGTGAATATCATTCACTAGGGTCAGTCCATTTCCAGAGTAAATCACAAAGCTCTTTTAAACTCATGCAGTGCATTACATACTAGACACTTGCTATAAGGAGTTGATTTTTTATATTCTGGAAACATTAATTTACAAATAACTATAAACAAGAAAATTCCATGATTGGCTATTTTTAAGGGACAGATCTGGTAAGATCAAGGAAAACTGAACAGAGATTTGGCCAATCCATGTTTTTAGAATTGATAGTTATCAATTATGCTTAATTGCATTTCCAAAGTAGCTATTTTATCTTTTTCTGGTATGTGACTTTTTTTTTTTTTTTTTTTTTGCTTTTTAGGTCACATTCAGCGACACTCAGGGGCTACTCCTGACTCTGCACTCCGGAATTAACTCCTGGCAGTGCTCAGGGGACCATATGGGATGCCAGGATTGAATCCGGGCTGGTGCAGGCCGGCCTCTTGCAAGGCGAATGCCCTACCCACTGGGCTATCTCTCCGGCCACTGCTATGTGACTTTCTAACATTCCTCCACCCCTCCCCGCCACCGCCTCTCAGTGCTGAGGATCAAATTCAAGTCCTCCCATGAGCTAGACAAGAGTTTTGACCACTGAGCCATATCCCCAGCCCTTTGCCTCTTCTTACTGTTATTTATCATGAGACTATTTGTTGGAAATCATAGCCAATAGAGCTCAGGAGACAGGAGTGCCCAGTTTAGCTGGCTGTGACAGAAAAGGACAAGGAGAAGGACCAGAGCACTGTGAATGGGCCACAGTCCACAGCTGTCATAGGAGAAGGAAGATGATGGGACAGAGGGTCACAGGTTCCCTGACTGCACAAAGAGCTGTGGTGCTGGGGTGGCGGGACAAGGAGGGCCAGGCAGATGGCAGCTAGTATGTCCAAGGGTTTGGGAAGTTGGTCACTGAGTCCTAGATCCATGGGTTTGAAAATCAACAGTTGGGTTCTCTTCATCTCTCATGCATTCACTTGCACAGTCGCCTTCCGCCCAGCTGTTCATGCCCCATACCCCCAATGTCAACACAGACTTGTGACTGTGCCCACAATAAGCCACCACCAAGCACAGCACACTCCGCTTTACAGAAGCTATTCACATTGCAAAAGAGACACAAGAAAGCCACTGATTAATTCCGCAAAGTCCAAAGTCGATGTGAGAAAAGATTTTACTCTTTTCTTCCATAACATCCTCTCCCCAAGACCATAAATCTCTTAGCATTGACTTTCCATCATGGGAAAGTGAATGTCATCTCAGGCAACACATAAATCACCCAGAGAATAGTTATTCATCATGAGCAAATAAAAATGTAAGCCAGGCAGATGGTGAAAAGCTCATTTCTAACAGGCATAATGTCATGGGACTAGGCAAGCAAGAGGGGAATCGAAGGGAATTGCCTATTCGGGGGACCACACTGGGAGAGTAAAAAGAGATGCCCCAAATAATACCCCCCCAAATCATACCACACCACTACACCCTCTTCACCTCTGGTTCGGTTCTGACTCTTCCCTTCTCTTCGAGGCAACAGAAATGACCAGAAGGCAGAGACCAAGGAGGAAACCCCCACGAGAGCCTGGCAGACTTTTCAAGTCCTTCCCATGCACTGTTTTCAAAGTGCTTAATCTTCGGGTACTGCAGGAGGACAGGCGCAGGTTCTACCACATGGCACTGATATTTTCCCCGTGGTGCCAGCTCATAATGGGCAAATTCAAGACAGCCACCTCCCAGGCCGCTGGTGGGGGTTTATGTCACAAAGCTGCACAGGGCTGAGTGAGTGAGGAAGAGAAGGGAAGTGACCCACTGAGCTCTCCTGAGATGACTCCCCAATATGGCACCCCAAGACCTGCTTTTCTGGGCTAGAAGCTAGTGAAAACCCCTAGATAAATTCACTGTATTTGGCCATGGAGAAGGTATGAGGCAACGCCTTCTATTAGATTCCACCTCCAAGCAACAGTTTATGCCAAGCAAACAAAAATGTGGCATTAGCCACAAAAAGGAAGAAGGGAAAAGAGATGGGAAGAGTGGTCGAGGCAGATATCGATGCCCTAAAGCTATACAAGAAGTCTCATCACACCACATGGTCAGGACTGGCTGAGACCACTAGAGACCAGCAGCCACAGGGCTCTGCTTAAGACACACTGGTTGTGTTTGTTACTGCTTTGTTATGAATTTTTTTTTGTTTTCTTTTTTGCAAGATGGAAAGCTCTTAGCTACAAGAAGCAAACAGGAGGACTACACACCATGACTTCCAATTCCATGTCTCTTCCGGGTGCTCACTGAATGGCCGTGGGCCATGGCAGACCAACAGTCACAGCCTCCGTGATTCACGGCCTTGGCACAGCAGCCTGGAAATACCACAAAAGCCAAGAACCATTTCTCCCACTTCCAATCTCAAGACAGGAAAATGGAACTTTGGAAAACTAATGAATGGAGCTATGTCTGGGATAAAATATCGACTCCAGTGGGGTGAAGAGTGAACTTCCAAGGTGGAGCACATTCCTGGCACATGTGAGGGTCTGTGTTCAAAGTTCTGCCCCACCAACACAAAACAGAAAAAAATGTTAGAAGAGAGCAATGAAATACCAACTCTGGCTTCGACCAGGGAACTTGTACTCTGGCTGCTTTTGAGGCTGCTATCTGGTCTATATGGACATGTGCTGGAGAAAGCTCTCTTTTGGCTGACAAATAGCTACTTTTCTTTTGGGTTTTTTGTTTGTTTGTTTTGGTTTTGTTTGGGGGCCATACCTGGCTGTTCTCAGGGCTTTCTCTTGTCTCTGCACTCAGAGATCACTCCTGACAGACTCAGGGGACCATATGGTGTGCCAGCGATTGAACCCAGGTAGGTTGTAAGCAAGGTGAGCACTTTACCTGCTGTTCTTTTCCGCCAGCCCCACAGCTACCTTCTTTGTAACTTCAAGGCGGAGAGAGGGTGAGAGCCCTTTCTTTATCCACTTTATGATTGATGGGTAGACACTTTCCGTTAGACAAATTAGCCAGAAGAGATGCAAAATAAGGCAAATGACCAAATTGTTTCTCATTCTTGTCATGTAAGAAACAAAAATGAAGGACCCTCAGTGGATATTTCACCTGCACTGCCTATAACGTGGGTCTTGACTTCCTATGGGGTCATTGAGGGAGATGTGGGGGGTGGTGAAACCGTGACCATAGTAAAAAAGTTGTTGCACTGCAACAACCAAAAATGAATTTTAAAAAACCAGTCCAAGGTGTTCCTGGAAGTGCCCAGTTCTGTTGCATCGCATGGGTTAAAAAGAAATTCAGCTGTCCAGTTCTTAAAGGTAGCAAGACTTCCAGGAGTTAAGAATGGAGCTTGAGTTAGGAAAAATGAAGTTATGAAATTTGCCTATAAATGGATAGACATGGAGAGGATCATGTTGAGGATCATGTTGAGGACATGGAGAGGATCAAATTAGCCAGAAGGAAAAAGACAGATATAGAATGACTGCATTTACTTGCATGACATATATATACATATATACATAAACATGTATATATATATATATATATATATATATATACATATTATGACACCAATATCAAGGTCAGGCAAAACATGGATCAGGAGGTCTTATCAAAGGTGGAAATTACCACAAACATGTGGGAGTCAGAGGTTAGGTAAGACAGAAGGGAACAGTGTGCTAATAATTGTCGAAAGTGCTAATACTCAACCTAGAATTGAGCATTAAATACAGACAAAATGATACACATGATAACCTCTAAGTGTATGTATTACAATCCACAATATGTAAGAGTAGGAAGAGACAGAGAGAAAGAAAAAGAGAGAAAAGAGATAAAGAACCTGCCATAGAGGCAGGATAGGGGAGGGGGAGGGAATCGGGGACATTGGTGGTGGGAAATGGGCACTGGTGGAGGGATGGGTGCTGAAACACTGTATGGCGAAACCCAAACATGAACATCTTTGTAATTGTATATCTCATGATGGTATTATATATATATATGTATATATATATGGTATTATATATATATGGTATTATATATATATATATATATATATATATATATATTTTTTTTTTTTTTTGCTTTTTGGTTCATACCCGGCAATGCTCAGGGGTTTCTCCTGGCTCTGCACTCAGGAATTACTCCTGGCGGTGCTCGGGGGACCATATGGGATGCCAAGGATTGAACCCGGGCCGCCATGGGCTGGCTGCATGCAAGGCAAACACCCTACCCGCTGGACTATCGCTCCGGCCCCATAATAAAATATATTTTAAAAAAGAATGTAGCTCGAGGACATAGACTTTGCATGTACAAGAGCCAGGTTCAAATCCCAGCACTGCATCCATGCAAAAGAATTCCACAAGTAACCACCACCATAGAGTGCCATGGGATAGTAAGTCAAAGCTGAAGGCCAGATAGAGAACAGTGAGGACAGTCTTGAGCTAGGAGAGTGCCCCCAAGACATTAGCTGGGAAAGAACTTTGATCAGAACAGTTTCTATGACTCATCAGTCCCTCAGTGAGTTACACTTAATTCTAGGAGTTCCAAGCACCCCCTGGAAGGGCAAAGAAGAGATGAGGTCCTGGGAGAAGCAGGCACTTTAGTGGTGAGCAGGGAAAGGGAACTTCCATTTGTGTGCCTAGCAAACATTTACAGCATCTGTGGTGGACACAACTATCTCCCAAACACTGTGGAGTCTTCAAAGAGGTGCCAGAGATTTGACCCTCTGAGAATCTGGCCTCAGAGATGAAAGGGCCAGAGGATGAAGAGGGGAGAGGGAAGTCAGCTGGCTGATGTAGCAGAAGTGCTGCCCCCCACTCCCCCCAGGCTGATACCTTGGGAAACAGACAGTGGAGCTGGAAGAAGATCCAGGGAGGCCACAGCAGCCTGGGGAGCAACAGGGAGGGTAGCGGGGCACTTCCATCTGTTCCCTTACAGAAGGTAGATTCTCAGAGGCACTGGACGGATTGTCTGTTTGTTCATCTGAAAGGGGGGCATAGGCCACACAAGGTGCCTAGGATGTAGAGGTACCAGCCTGGTCTGAGCCCGGCTCCTTCCTTGATGATGGAGATGCCAACTCAGGTTCATCGGACGAGACTGTCGGCATGTGGAGCAGCACCAGTCCCAGCCACGGGTGGTGGTAGGTCAAGTCCACAGCATTCAGGAGAAACCAGCTACTAAGGGCCAGCTCTTGGGCATTGGGTGGGAGCCCAGTCCAAATCTGCTGTGTAACAGTCACAAGAGAAGGGAGCTGGAGGCTTCCTGCCCTGCTGGGCTTTGAGACACGCATGTCTTTGGTTCGAAAGGGTCCTGGGGTGCAGCCTGGGGCTTGAGGTAGAGCTGCTCTGGGGCAGACAGCAGGTGACGGTACGGGAAAGCCAGAAGCATGGCAGAAGGCTGTTTACGCCATTTGTGTAGTAAAAAGCATCACATAGGGGCCGGAGAGATAGCCCAGGGGGTAGGGCGTTTGCCTTGCACGGCCGGCCCATGCCGGCCAGGGTTCGATCCCCAGCATCCCATATGGTCCCCTGAGCACCGCCAGGAGTAATTCCTGAGTGCAGAGCCAGGAGTAACCCCTGAGCATCGCCGGGTGTGACCCAAAAAGCAAAAAAAAAAAAAAAAAAGCATCACATAAATCTGACCCCGCCCGCCCAAATGTAAGTGTACAGTTAACTAAATGCACCCTGCTGTATGGCATATTTCTAGAACATTCACCTCTGTCTTCCTCTTTCCTCCCTCCTCCTCCCCTCCTCCTCCTCCTCCCCCTTCTTCCCCCCCATCCTCCTTCTATTTTTTTTTTTTTTTGCATTTTTGGTCACACCTGGTGATGCTCAGGGGTTACTCCTGGCTCTGCACTCAGGAATCACTCCTGGTGGTGCTTGGGAGACCATATGGGATGCCGGGATCAAACTCAGCTTGGCAGTGTGCAAAAGGCAAATGCTCAACCCACTGAGCTCTCAAAGCAGTAAGTCTCACCAGGCCTTCTCATGCCCCTGGAAACCCCCACCTTCCATCCTCTGGCCTCAGACTGTGGAGCCCTGCAGTGCGTGTCTTCCTGTCACTGCCTGATTTCACTCCATAGAATCTTTTCAGGGTTCATCCACGTTGGAGACTATGGCAGAATTTCCTCTTTTCAAAGGCCAAATCATAACCTACTGTGTGTGAATGATGTGGTTTTTCTGTGGATAAAGTGAATTATGTGCATACCACTTATTCTTCATTCATTCCTGCTGGCCGTTAGATTATTGCCACTCTGGGCTGCCATAAATAATGCTATAAGTAACACAATACAGATATCCCTTTGATTTCCTAATTTCAGTTTTTTGAGAAACAAATGCCCCCAGATGGTAATGCCATCTCTTAATTTCCTGAGGAGCCTCCATTGTGCTTTTTAGAAGCCTGTTATCTTTAAGGTCACGGTGAATTGATATATCCAATCTGAACGGTTCACTGGCAGAGTTCGTATTGTGTTAGAAAATTTAGTTTATGTATTGCCTGAGATAGTAATTGTCAGATTCTTTGGTAGTGGCAGCAGAAAGAATCTGACAAAAGGCAGGCTTTGTTACGGTAGACAGAAAACAACACTGGCTTGGGGGAAAACTGTCCAGCTATCAATCTTGTGCCTACCACTGCCCAGTAACAGTAACTATTATAATTCTAAGATTTAGTGAATCATAATTCAAAGGGGGTGGGGAAAGGCCTTTCTATAGGAAGTGCCATAAACAGGTAAGAGAATGGGGAGAGAATAATAATCTCTGCCATGAACTCGTGCAACATTTCAAACGAAATCACTCTTCCCTATGTAGCAACCATTTGGAATTAATTTTGTGAATCCAATAAAGAGATTTTATTGTATCTAAGTCACTGACTGTGGTCCCATTCCTTGGTTAAAAGGTTGCCAACAAATATCTGTCAAATATTCTGAACAGTTCTATAAGTTTGAAAATTTGTGCTAAATGAATTATTCAGATGATCCAAAAAACCGCATATTGCCTTAACTTTAAAAAACTTGACCAGCATTCTGTGCCTGATACATGGCCTTGATCAACATCTCTACAGCTGCATAGCTCAGAGATGAGGAAAAAAGATGATAAAAATTGCTGAGGGGATTGTACTGGCCCAGCTTCAACTTGAATGTCAGGAGATTTCAAATTGGCATCTTTATATGCTGTTAAGTGGTTCAAAAGTTCAATGCTAAAACGACAGTTGAACCCCGAGCATGAAAATTCTTCTTGAGGCAAAATTCAGTTCAATCTTTCCTATCTGTCTCTTTCCTTGATTCGTGAAACAATTTTCCTCCCTTGGGAAAGTGGGATTATGAATTGCTTACTTGAAAACTCAGTTCTGCTATTTTTCTGACCAAAATCCATTTGGCTAATTTATATGCTGATCTAATGCTCAGTACTCAGGGCTATTATGTAAGGCCTTTGGAAACCTGCATGGTTTGGAAGGGAATGGAGGGTGGAGAGGGTGTGTGGTTTCTTCATAGCACTGGAGTCACAGCACTTCGGACAACTAACCAAGCAAAGCTTCTAATGGAACCATGGCCTCCTGGAGCTGATCAGAGCTGAGCAGCTGCCTGTGAGGCTCAGGCTTCAACCACTTAGTCCTGAGTCTCCAGTGGCAGGATGAATATTTCTCACTGTCTGTCTTATTTCCCAGATCAGGGCAGGGGTCTGGGCACCAAACATTTGTCTCAAATAATTAATACGACTTTTTTCTTCAGTGCCCCTCTTTCTGTTTTCTCTGGGGGAGGGGGTTGAGGATATTAGAAACGTTTACTGAATGTTTTCAACTAGTAACTGAATAAAACGACTCTCTGAACAACAGATAAAACTCCACACGAAGAAGGCATCAACTGGGCTGGAGAGAGCAATGTGAACTAAGTGATTACAACACACACACACACACACACACACACACACACACGGGTTTTGTCATTTGTACACACACAGAGACACACACACACTTTGTCCTTACTTCTGGCACAGAACTCTGGAACACCTGGGCATTTTCTGAGAGATAAAGGTGTCTTTTGGAATGCTAATGAGGTTTCTTGTTTTTTTGTTTGTTTGTTTGTTTTTGTCATCTGTCCCTGGATATTAAAGCTTCCTGCCATGGGAACCAACAAAAAAGTTTTTTTTTATTAACTTGAAGTCTCAATACCTGACCTCCTGGAAGGAAAGCTGGCTAGAGAAGCATGCAATTCAGCCAACTGCTACCAGTGGGACACTCCAGCATCAAGTGTTAAAAAATAACACACTATCAGAGAGAGAGTACAGGGAAGAAGTATTGGGAATGCCTCTGACCACAGTTCGATCCCCCCAGCACCCCATGCTCCCCTTTGCTTAGCAAGGCCGAGCCCCAGGGAGTGGCCTGGGAGATGCCCAGCATTGAAGGGCCCCTGCATTGAACTGCTGGCCCCTTGGCCACAGGAAGGGGTCCTCAAATCTCCTGAGCACCTCTTGGGGAGCACCCCCAAATGCTACACATGCACTAAGAGGTATCTTTTATAGTCTACTAACTGCTCCTGGGAACCAGAAGCCATCAAAACTGTAAGAAATCAGAAGAAAATGTTTTTCTTAGCTAAAGTGCCACAATTCTTGAAATTAACTTCTCAATAGTTACCACATGGTAACTATATTCCCTCTTTCAAGGGCTTTAAGAAACTTTCTTATAAAAAATTCACTTTATTTTATCTTGAGTTATTTTTCCAAAATATACAAAAGAAAAGTGCTGGGAATATTTTCCATTTTTTTTTTCTGACAGGAAAACTACTGGGTAGATATTGTTAGCTTCTTCAATTTTTAAAGGACAAAAAAAAAGTGACAAAGCACAGTGGTCTAAAATAAAAACAGAGTCTCACCCACAACCGCTGTTTGGGTTGTAAGAATCATCTACCAGTTGTCACTGGAAAAAAATTGAGGGAGTCTCTGTAAAAGAGCTAATTCTCCTTTGCCAGAAAACCATCGAAAACCACTCGCAGCGCTCCCTCCCAACTAGGAGGAATTAGGAAACAATCTGAAAGAGCTCTGAGTCGAGGCTAAGGGCACAACGCACATCCAGAGACGAATGATGCTCTCAAATTCAGGAGGAAAGCTTTTCTTGGCCTGTTTTCCTTCAAAGTATTATTCATTTGTTTGCTTAGGGGCCATTCCTGGTGATGCTCAGGGCTCACTTCTGGCTCTGTGCCCAGAGATGACTCCTGGCAGGTCAGGGTACCATATGTGGTGCTGGGGATCAAAGCCAAGCTGGTAGCATGTAAGGTAAGTGCTTACCTGCTAAGTGCTTACCTGCTAAGTGCTTACCTGCTAAGTGCTTACCTGCTAAGTGCTACCAGGCCCCAAAGTAATTTTCAAAAATTGAACTTGGAGCAGTTCTTTTTTTTTTGGGGCGGGTGGGGAGAGTGGAATGGCTTACAGCCGGTAGTGTCCAGGGGCTATTCCTGGCATGGCTCAGGAGGAACATGAAGCTGCTCAAGGGGGCATATGTGATTCCAGGGATAGAACCAGGAATATGCACAGCAAGCACCTTAAACCCAGCCCTCTCTCCCAGCCCCTGAACTAGTCTTTTTTTTTTTAAGAGCAGGGAGGTGAGGCACACCCAGCAGTGTTCGGGGTTATTCCTGTCTCTGCATTCAGGAATCACTCCTGATGTGCTGGGGAACCACATAGAATGCCAGGGAATAAACTTGGGTCGGCCATGTGCCAGACAAACACCCCACTGTAGGGTACAGGTTTCAAGAACGAGCTATCACTCCAGACCTCAAGAATGAGTTATTTTATACACACTTTATATGCATCTGGAAGGCCACAGATTGACTGTAATCTCATAGGAAGAATAGACTTGGCCCTTCAAAACTCCAAGATTTGGGGGTTCCCTCTAGCACTGGGTCAAGCAGAAGAAACAGAAGGATTTGCAAAATGAGACTAGTCACACCTTGGCTTCTCGCCCCTCAGCAGTAGCTCCTGAAGCTGTAGCTTCCGAGGCTGTGTCAGGTTTTGAGGGACCACAGCTGGGAAGCAGCTCTACACAATCATCTCTGAAGACCAAGGAACTTACTTTTCTACTCCAACCTGCTCTTTAGAGTAAGAATTGAAATAAGTTTATTATGGGATGAATCCCCACAAGTTCTTTTTCCAGGAGAGTGAAAGGAAATTGCAGTCGCCACAGACCCCGTGACTCACCACCAGAGTCTCGGAAGGGCACTGCAGGCATGATCTCAGCTGCCATCTCCCTCCCAATTCACCCCATCTCTGCTGCAAGCCTTTACAACAGAAACCAGAACCTAACAGTACAAGCAGAAGCAAACCTCGCCAAAGCTAACATGACCCCAAGGGCAGAATGACGCTGCCTCCGCAGAAGCACCGTTCACCTGCAGAGACCAGGATCACAGGCATTTCAGAGGAACTTTCCAAACTCTTCACCGAGACCAAAACACTGAAGAAGCTGGGGATGGGGAGGGGGAATTTCAACCTTGCAAAAGAGATTTTATGAGGGCGCCACAATTTTTCTGGCAAACGTAAGTTTAATTAAGAACTAGTCTTAATACACAGCTAAAGCAGGTCCTGGCCCCAGTCACAAAGTCAGGTTAACAGGATATGCTCATTCAAAAGAAGAGCAGAAAGTTTTTTTAAAAACTCGCTTATGACACAGAGAAAGACTGCCAACAGGAAAGGTGGCATTTGACTTCCTCCCAGACGTCACTTAGCAGTGTGGACAGGAGAATCTGGGGGCAGAAGACAGAGCCCTGGAACTGGGGGTTGGGAGGAGGTTAAGGGGTGCTGACTAGGCTTTTAAGATCTGCCTCTTCCCTCCCACAGAAAGTGCCCCCGCACCCCCTGCAGCCTGGGATTGGGCAACAGGGGAAAGCCTGGGAGGGTCTGAGCCCAGCCCCCACCGAAACCCTGGCCTGGTTCTAAAGCATGCGGGTGAGGCAGAAGCTAACATCAGCAGGTGCCACCGAGAGCGGCTGTGATATATTGTAACTGCTCCCGTCCTGCCAACGGGCATCACAGCCCTTGTTGGACTGACTGGGCACGTCCAAATTTCAACCTAATTTCTCCCGAGATCAGGAGCTCCCGCATTTGGAGGCTCACAGTGTACCCCAGGCAGCGGCCGGGCATGAGGAGAATGCTTAGAGCTGACTCATCTTCCCAGGCTCCGCTTCTGTTTTGTCACTGATCTCTTGAAAAGAGACGAGCAAGTTACAAATATGAGAATTTTTCGAACAAGCAGTCACACAAGCCATCGAAGGTGGGGAAGGGGGCAGCTCGCTTACCTCTGGCTCCGTGGCAGGGTGGGTTCATCTTCGGCCGAGTTGGGTAGAATCGCCCAGGTTATGTTGGCACTGGCTGAAGGCAGAGAGCCAAATGTCCCATTTTTCAGCTGCTCTGTGGAATGTGACTTGGGCCCGTGCCATCCCATGATGTTTTCTGAAATAAAGACTTAGAATGATGCCAAGTAGTTTCCAAATACAACATGTATAGCTCAAGAAATATTTGGATTTCGTTGTCTGAAGAGGTGTGGACTTAACAATGGGGCTGGTTTTAATTAGGCCAAGGTGGGGTTATGGGGGTTCCCTTAAAAGGGGATACGGTGCGCGATTCATACCATCTCTTTAGAAACAGTTTCTACCTAACTGCAGTTCTCAGAATCCCTGTGGACTGCTTCTTCCCCATCCTTAGACAAAAGTTAGTCACATGTCACCAAAGTCAGGTTTTCTCTTTACAAAGTCTTGGTTTTGCTTTTATTTGGACCACACTCGGCAATGCTCAGGAGTGAGACTTGAGGATGCTCAGAATCAGACTTGGGCCAGCATGTGCAAGGCAAACACTTTAACCCCCCTCACTTCTCCCGTGCATCTCCATCCCTAAGCACAATGCCCATACCTTTGAACCTTCTAAACACATTTTCTAAATATTTGCAGAAACAAAATCCCAGAGAGCCAAAGTGAGTACTCCTCTACAGCTCAACCTTTCAGCCTCTCAAATGTTCCATTCCTAATCCTCTCCATCAACCTTTCCATGGAGTCTGTCCAAGAGAAACTTGCCAGGACCTCAGTGAGTTCTGTCCTGCTGCAGGAATCTGGCTGGGGCAGCCACAGAGAGAGGCTGGTGAGAGGGGGCTGCCCTGCTGTGAGCCTGTGTGCATACCAATCTCCAACCCAAGCCTATTCTGTCATTTGTTTTTTTTGGGTGGTTACTCCCAGTGGTGCTCAGGGCTTACTCCAAGCTCTGTGCTCAGGGGTCACTCCTGACAGAGCTTGGGGCCTGCCCGCCATACCATCTCTCTGGCTCTCATAGCATATTTTATAGAGAAATGTGCTTGGTGTGATTTTCACACATCAAGCATTACATCCCCTAACTACCGCTTAAAAGCCTCCCATAACCTTTATAGAAAGCAGTTTGAAGCAGTCCAATAAAAGTAAGAATAGAACTTCTGTGTGACCTAGTAATTATACTTATTGGCATCTACCCCCTCCCTGAGAACCCCTGCCACTCGCATGTGCACACACACACACACACACACACACGCACACACGCACACTCATTTGAAAAGATAAATGCACTTCTATGCTCACTGCATCACTTAGTACAACATATGGAAATCACTCAACTGTCCAATGCAGATGTAAGGATAAAGAAATTGTGGTATAGATCTACACAATGAAATACTATGAAAACCTGGCATCTGTGAAAACCTGAAAGACTCAAGATGGAACTAGAAGTTATTATGTTAAGTGGAATAAATTAGAGGAGAACAATAGTAAATGATCTCACTTATCTGTGGAACAGACACGAAACAGGGAATGGACAGTAGAAAATAAAATGAAAATAAAAGCCTCCCATGGCGTCTCATCACTAAAGAATCACAAGCTCCACCGGGAGCCTTTGAAGGCTGGTTCACCCCACTGCCTTCTCTTTCAAGGCGCAAGGGCTCACCCATGAGGGTGTTTGTGCCATTCTTCAAGCACCGCCAGTTCAGGAAGGGAGGAGCGCCTTTGGCAGTCCTTACTCCAACATGGAGGGTGATCCCTCGGCTCCTTGTGTGGGAGAGATGCCCAGAATACATCAAGGGTAGCTCTTTGGGGATCGGCCTGGCCAAGTAGGACCCCAAAAGCATCCCCTGCTGTATAAACCATTCTATTGACTTCA
Organism: Cryptotis parvus; assembly: GCA_021461705.1. Classification (NCBI taxonomy): domain Eukaryota; kingdom Metazoa; phylum Chordata; class Mammalia; order Eulipotyphla; family Soricidae; genus Cryptotis; species Cryptotis parvus. The sequence goes on along the minus strand of JAJIBD010024929.1, from coordinate 82,277 downwards.
CACCCTTTAGACCCATTGGGAGTCCCCAGGATCACCCCATTTATTTACGTCCTGCTTGCTCGCTCTCCTCCCTGAAAGTGAGCTAGTGGAAGCCAAGAAGACCCTGTTTCCGCTCACGGCTGTGCCCCTGAACTAGAACACAGTCCAGCAATGAGTGTGTCCTCACTCCAGATGCACCCAATGAATGTTACAAATTCAGAATCAGCGACTATCTAGATGAATATGCACTTCATAGCTTCCTAAATGCAAAAAGTGACCACAAAAAACAGTCAAATGGTAGATAAGGGGAATGATAACAGGCGGAAGGAGGAGTTATTAATTAATGGATGTTTGGAGATGAAGTCGAGTTTTGGAGACTGCTGAATAACAGTGGATTTATGTAACACTGCTTAAAAACAGTCAAGAAGGGGCCAGAGAGAGGGAGAGACCCTGGTTGGCCTTGCATGTGAGCCTGGTTGGATGCTTGGCATCAATTATGATCCCCTGTGTACTACCAGGAATGATCCCCGAGCACAAAGCTAAGAATAATCTCTGAGAGAGTCAGAATATAAAAAAAAATCTAGTAATTGAGACACTCCCCACCCCTGGGCAATCTGGCTTCACAAAGAAACGAGATCAAGACTGGATGAACTTGCTTTATTTGAAGATGAAGGAAAAATTCCAGAAGAATGGAAAAGACTGTATAAAATCTGAAGAAAGAAACATCAGAAGACTCAAAGGCAGCCAGTATATGTAGCGCTTCTAATTCACACTGTCAGAGAAAGCAGCAATGGCATAAGACTCAGCTCAAGTCTGTTAAAGCCCTCACGTAACAAAGATGACAAGACAGTGAAGAATTCAAGGGAAACTAACTCAGCACTGGTAGATTTTAGATGAACTCCGAATCCCAGAAAATAGGAGCATTAATACTGCAGAAACTCCAAGTGAGTGTCAAGATAACTTCTGGCGGTGTGCAGCAGCAAAGGACCAAGAGATGCCAATGGTGAGAAGATAACAGGAAGATACATAGCAGAGACGCAGCGAGTGGAGCCCTGCTCCCAGGAGCAGGTCCCCGGGACAGACAATACACAAGGACAGACATATGGTTGATAGCTGAGCTGGCCTCTCCGACAACATCACTGGGACAGGCTCCCATCCAGACATAGCTTGGCAACGTTTTCTGAGGCATTTCATTAGTGAGATTTCATGTGCATACAATAGCAGAGATAATAGCATAGAACCAACACCCAGCTTAGCAATGGTGTCAACATTTTTAAACAAAATCAATGTGAAATTTCTAATCATTTAGGCAGAAAAATCAAATCTGTCTAGAAGGCCAGAGTGATAGTATAGTGGGTAAGGTGTTTGCCTTGCAACAGCCGACTCAGCCTTGATCCCTGGCACCCCATAAGGTCACTGAGCCCCATCAGGAATGATCCTTGAGCAGAGAGCCATGAGTTGGCCCTGAACAAATAAAATCGGATCTGATTGAAAGGAGGATAGGGCAGTTAGGTCTGAATTTTGTCATAATACTAATTGCTAGAAGGCAAAAGAGATGAACAGGAAGAATGTAGGGAAAGGGTACAGACATGGAGGCAAGGAGCTTGGGGAGGCTTATCCCCAGTCAGATTCTCCTTCTGCAAATGAGAGTCAACATTAATTGCCTCTGACTAGGTTCTGAAGTCTAATGCCCACCACTTACATATCAACTCATCAAAATCTAATGACCAGCAATGGCAGGAGGTAGGTCCCACCATCATTCCCACCTGCCAGATGAAGAACAATAGTGCAAGGAATCAACTAGAAGGAGAATAAAAACTGAAGCAGAGCAAACCAGCACCAGTGTCCCCCAAGAATAGAGAGACTCCAAAAAATGTTCGTCTTCAAAGAAGAAAACATGCAGAAAGGTATACACCGATGTGGAAAGACAAGAAACAGCATGGAGGAGCAGGTGAATGGGGCCAGTTAAATGTCAAGCTTGGGAAGCCCAGGATGACGTTGAGGGCAGAGACTCATGCTGCGGTAATGTCTAAAGAAGCCCCAACGCACTGATAATCAAGACAAATGATATTTTAATGCCCCCTCCCAGAAAAAGGTTTACAGCATTAGGGCTCACTCTAGTTCTCACCCTGTTAATTTTATGTGTTTAAAATGGTGATATCTGTTCACCCTGAAACTGAGAGGTGGGACATAAATTTTTCACTTAAAATTTTTTAGGGTCACACCTGGCAATGCTCGGGGTTAATCCTGGCTGTGCACTTAGAAATTACTCCTGGCAGTGCTTGAGGGACCATATGGGATGGGGGGTATTGAACCCAGGTTGGTCTCATACAAAGCAAATGCCCTACCTGTTGTACTAATGCTCTGGCCCCAGTTTTTTAAAGTACTGTATTAAAGCATTATATTTTTTGGTGGGGACCTCTAATGGGATTCTCAGACAACCTGACTGGCAGTTCAAGCCGAGAGCCTGGGAGTGTGATATTGCTTGGCATCTGTGGTGCAGGGATTACCCAAATCATCAACAAAGGGCCACACCTGGTGTTTAATGGACAATGTAATGCCAGATATCAAACCATGGTCAGCATATCCAAGGCAAGCCCCCCCTAACTGCTATTCTAGCTCCTCAGCCTTGAGACACCCATTTTAATCTCTCACAATACACTTCAATGCGTATACTGAATGTGCACATTAAAATGTGTCAATGGGGTAAGAGTTGTAATCTCTGACAGTGCATTTTTATCTCTGACATTTTTTCTTTTTAATTCAATGTACAGTCAATGGTGTCAGAGTTGTAGTAGCGGGCTTTATTTCTTTCCTGATAGGTCAAAGGATTATGGTGGGCTTTACTACTGATATTGTCTGAGAAACATAAAATAGAAGGAGCCAGGAGGGGAGAAAGATGGTAAAAAAACACATCAGGGAAATAGAAGTGGACAGAAGAGGGGCATCAGCAAGGGCCCTTCCACTCTGTGGATGCTGCTGACCACTTGATCAAGGAGCTCTTCCCTGCTATGTGGTCCATGGCTGAGCAAGGAGCTAACAGTACAGCAGAGTCTCAGCACCCACAAACCTCTTTCTTCTCCTACTCTCTGGTAACCTACCTAACACCTTCCAAGTCTCCTGGGCAGGTCTGAGCATGCTCTTGCCTGCCTTTTCCCTGGAAAATCAGAGCAGCCTCTGAATTGGGAAGCAGAATCTCACTTGCCCTCTATTAATTCCCATAAAAACATTTGCCGCCACCAAACTACTGAAGCCCATTTGAATAACCTCAAGAACAGAAGAGTCCATAAGACGAGCCTCAACTAAAAAGCCAAGTGACCTGCCTTCCACTGCATCCTCCTCAGTACACAGATGCGAAAAGAAGCGTGGCAGCTTACAGCTCTTGGAGATCACATTAGATCCTAGTCTGGGAGTTCAAAATATGTAGGTAGTGGGTGTTGGGGATGGTGGGGTGACAGGAGGGTTGTGGAGGAGAGGGAGGCAGAGATAAAGACCCAAATATTTCCCAGCTTCAGCCCTGTTGCTTAACAGGTCTGAAAAGAAATAAGCACCAGGAAGCAACAACGAGTCGAAAAGGAAGTCAACCTATTTCCCCAAAAGATATGCCACGGCTCCCGCAGCACCGGCTCGCGGCATGAAAGTGCTCACTGGGCCAGGGGATGGCTTCGGTACTTCCCCTAAAAAGGGACAGTTACCAGACGGTGCTTCCCCTAAAAAGGGACTTGCCAACAAAGCCCCCTAAACTCCCTTAGCTGTTCCTAAGAATGCTTGGTGTGCAATTAGAGCGCTTGCTTATGCTGAAACTTAGACTCTGAGTAATGGAGAAACTGGACAAAGAGAGAAGCCTGCAGGCAACAGTAGTTCTCATTATACACAATTATAGTATAAAACAAAGATAGTATAAAAATGCCACGCCAGCAACGGTGTCGCCACGCAGCACCTGGCTGCCAAGGCCTGAGCTGGTCTCAGGTCCTTGATAAGGAAAGGTTCGTGGCCTTCGGGCCTTTGCCTTCCATCATTAGTGGGAAGGAAGGATTCATGACCTATGGGTCGAGGCCTCCGGCTACCCCCTGTTGATGGGAATGCAGTGACATTTAGCCTCCTTAGACCTCCTGTGTGAAAAGAATTGGGCCTGTTAAAGCCAACACTTTCTAGTACAAAATCTTAATAATCTTACAATAATAAATTCTGCATAGAAGTTTATATTTAGGAGTAGGTTAAGTTAATCTATAATATGTGCATAGAGCTAGTAAGTAATTCTATGAAAATCAAGATTAAAAAAATTATGTACCTTACTTGAGGCAAATATGAAAAAATGTAAAACAAAAAGACGTCAGAAAAACACGTCAGAAAAACAGGTGCAGGCAAAAGGTGGTCATATGTGGTGAACACGATAAACTCCTTTTGATGTTAAAAATGCCTCCTTTGCTAGAAAGTAACTGGTGCAATCTTGCATCTGTGCATTTGTTAAGCATAAAAAGAGAGGCTTTGCCCTTAATAAATCGCAGCAGCATTTGACCTCTCTTGTGTCTGTGTCTGACTGTCCATCGCGCCGACGTTCCTGTCCTCCTGATTCTCCTCACGCTGGTCATCCCCGAGACTTAGAGCTCACCGTGACTGAGCGGTCTGCTCAAAGATACAAGGAAACGCTACAGAAGATGAAGTGCCACAAGCCTACATTAATTTCTACTTTAGAAAAGGGGCTGAATTTTTATGGTCCGACTCCACAGCTCATCAGAACTCAACCAAGAGAGACACTGATCTCAAGACCAGCTTAGCAGAGCAGCTGAGTTCAAGCCAGGTAGGCAGCTCTCAGAGGCAGAAGTCACTGGTTGTTCCTGGAGAAGAAGCTGGGGTCCCCATTCCCCTCTCTGAACTGGAGGGCCATCATGCAGAGACTCAGATGCATGGGGAGAACTGCCATCAGGCTCTCCCCAGTTGCATGGCCACAAGTGGCCACATGGTACTAGCGGAAACAATCACGTTCTAGAATATATTACAATCCACAATGTGTAAGAAAGGGAAGTAAGGAGAGAGAGATAGAGAGGAGAGAGAGAAAGAGAGAAAGTAGATAAAGAACCTGCCATGGAGGCAGGCTGTGGGAAGCGGAAGGGAAGTGGAAACATTGGTGATGGGAAATGGGCACGGGTGGAGGGATGGGTGTTGGAACACTGTAGAACCAAACTCAAACATGAACATCTTGTAAATGTATATCTAACAGTGGTATAATATTTTTTTAAAATAATAAAAAATAAAATAAAAAACTTGAGCATTCTGTGAAAGAAAGGTGGGGGTATGAAGAGAACCTCAATGCAAGGGCAGGGAAAGACTTTACGCAGGAACCAAGGGCACAATGTTTAGTATAGAGTGAGGAAGCCAGACCACCCTCCTCAAGGGGCATTTAAAGGAAATGGCGCTCCTTTCAGTTTCGCCTTAAGGAGATCTAGATTTCCATCCAATCAGCCTGGCACACCTAGCAATCACTATATTTTATCAGTAAACATCAGCTACAAGAGGGGCCAGAGCGATAGCCCAGCGGGTAGGGCGTTTGCCTTGCACACGGCCGGCCTGTGCTGGCCTGGGTTCGATCCCCGGCATCCCATATGGTCCCCAAGCACCGCCAGGAGTAATTCCTGAGTGCAGAGCCAGGAGAAACCCCTGAGCATTGCTGGGTGTGACCCAAAAAGCAAAAAAAAAAAAAAAAAAAAAAAAACATCAGCTACAAGAACCATCATCACCGATCAGCTTCAAGAGCCCAGAGATTCTAAAGAAGCAGATTTTATGCTGACACACCTGGGGTCACCATCTTCTCATATTCCATTAGCATGAGAGCCCAGAGAGCTGTTCTAACAGGATGTTTGGAGGGACAGATTAATTGGGTTGCTTCCGCCATGTATTACACAGATTACAAAGACTCAGGAAGAATGATTTCAAACTTGAGGAACTGTGTTATATGGAACATAACATTCAGGGCCGGAGCAATTGTCCAGTGGGTAAGGCATTTGCCTTGCATGCGGATGACCCAGGTTCGATCCCCAGTATCCCATATGGTCCCCTGAGCATCACCAGGAGTAATTCCTGAGTGCACAGAGCCAGGAGTAACCCTAAGCATCGCCGGGTGTGACCCAAAAAGAAAAAAAAAACATTCAATTAATGACACAAACGGCCACACGGTTCATCAATAAATGCAGGATTAAGAGGTGACTACAAGAGTATGCTACCCACACAGCAGAGCCTGGCAAGCTACCTGTGTCGTATTTGATATGCCAAATACCAATAACAATTTTAGACCTCATTCCCATGACCTGATGGAATGGTTTGAGGCTCTTTATGTTCCTGGAGCAAGCAGGTACCCTTGGGCTCTACTAGCATGAGACAGGACATATGGAGATGTTACTGGTGCCCACTCGAGTCAATCAATGATGAACGGGAAGACAGTGATACAGTGAATGGCTGTTGGAGTTGATCACTCTGGACAAGAACTAAGTGCTGAAAATAGGTAAAGGGATATACACGATAACCTTACTGTACCTGTATCGCAAATCATAATGACCAAAAAGAAAGACAGACAGACAGAGGGAAGTAAAGTGCCTACCATAGAGGCAGAGAGAGGCTGGGGGTTAGAAAGAGGGAAACAGGGGACAATGGTGGTAGGTAATATACACAGGTGAGGAAACAGGTGTTGGAACATTGTATGAATGAAACCCAATCATGCACAACTTTTTTAACTCTATCTCAGAGTAACTTAATAAAAATAAAATCTGAAAAAGGTTAAAGAGGGGGCGGAGCAATAGTACAGTGAGTAGGGTATTTGCCTTGTGCGGCTGACCCTGGTTCAATAGAGTGACTCCTGAGTATTGCCCAGTGTGACCTCCCCTCCAAAAAAAAAAGTTTAAAGGGTCAAGAAGAAAAGTAAACAGAAGAACTAGCGGTGCTTTCTTCCTTTCCTCTGTGGCACAGGGCTGAGTCCTCCTTGCCCCATCTTCTCAGAACCAGGAAGCTTTTGGCCAAACAAGCGGAAGGATCCTATTCCCCTAATGGGTTCAGATGAAAACAGCTGAGTCACCATCAAGCACACTTCTGAGTGAGAACTAAGCAGGCTCCTTGGGAATCTCCAAGACACTGGCACTGTCGATGCTGCGTTAGGGGTCACCAGTCTGCTGTCAGAGCAGGTAAACACATCCATGCTATTTGGGTGAGATTTTCCCCTTCCTAGGAAGATGTTTTTCTGCGAGCTTCCACCCTGGCAGGCTGTTTCCTCCTTAACTGGCCAGCCATGTAAGGCTTTTGGTTTCCTCTATTTTCTAGCCCGAGCCAAGTTCCTTGTTAGAAACTGCTAAAAGGGAGGGAAGGAGGACAAAGGGTGGGTGGAGCAGAGCCAACAGGCAGAGAGACACTGGACATGTTTCTGGGTCTAGTTTCGGGACACTATTTAGTGCCCCTTCCTTCCATTTCAACCTGCCACCGCACTGAAAACTCTACCCCTTCCCATCTTAGAAATGTCAGAGAGGGGCTAGAGAAATAAGCACAGGGGCCAGGGTGCAAGTCTTGTAAGAGGCCAAATTCCAGCTCAATCCTCAGCATCACGTGGTCACCTGCACTGGGTGTAACCCTAGAGGCCCCTCCCCGCCGCCCCAGGACCTCTGGGTGCAGCCCTGGTAAACCCTGGCCCAGGCAACATCACATCCTCAGGCCCTTGCATTGACTGCCTGGCCCGGCTAGCTGAGATTTGCTGGGAGGAGCTTCAGAGGCCTGAGACGTCTTGGGAGTCCCTTTCAGTAAAATAAACAAAATCAAGACAGCAAAATTCAGGTGGAAAGGAGATGTCTACTATGACCAGCACTGAAGACTTAAAGGATTCATTTTGAGATTTTTAGACACTGGTGGAGAGAAGGTGAAACCCGTTGTGGGACTGGGGCTGGAACACAGTACACCTAAAACTCAACTATGAATAATAAATCACAGTGTCCTAAGAAAAAATAATTTTAAAAAGACTGTTGTCTTTTGGCTGAAAGATACTAGTAAAGCTCAAATCCAACAACAAAATGTGGATAGCTTGAGATTGGTTCTGTGGGCTAGAAGTAGGGCGTGTCAGTACTGACCAACTGCCCGAAGCCCCCAGGCTCTCCTGTTCAGGGTCGTGTCTTCAATGAGGTAATGAGGCAACTGAGATTAGTGAAAAGCATCAAAACCTGTCCGCCCCGGCAGGTTTGCTCTGCCATTCATCTTGACCTCAATGTCACTGAAGATACAGCAGAATAGTGGTTGTGTTTTTGGGACTGATGGTGTATCAGCAGCTCGTGATCTTTCTTTGACATCTATCTTTTAAATGAACCCCAGTATAACTAGTGGTTGGTCTTTACACAGATTTTTTTTCTTTTTGGGTCACATCCGGCAATGCTCAGGGGTTACTCCTGGCTCTGTACTCAGGAATTACTCCTGGCGGTGCTCAGGGAACCATATGGGATGCCGGGATCGAACCCGGGCTGGCATGGGCTGGCCGCGTGCAAGGCAAACGCCCTACCCACTGGACTATCGCTCCAGCCCCTACACAGATTTTTATTTACCAAGTTAGGCATTATAATGTCCATTCTATGATAAGATGACTCAGAGTCGTAAGTGACTTGCCCAAGGCCATACAGCTAAGTAGCTGGGCTCTCAGGGCTGGAGCAATAGTATTGCAGGCAAGACTTTGCCTTGCTTGCAATTGACCAGGTTCAGGTTCAATCCCTGGCACCCCATATCATCCCATGAGCAGTGCCAAGAGTAGTTTCTGCGTGGGCCAGGATGTCTTACCAAAAGTGGAAATTACCACAAACGTGGGGGAGTCAGAGGTTAGGTAAGACAGAGAAGGGATCATGTGCGAATAAATGTTGAAAGGGCTAATGCCAACCTAGAACTGAGCATTAAATACAGGCAAAAAAAATACACATGATGGCCTCTAAGTGTATGTGTTGCAACCCACAATATGTAAGAGAAGGAAAAGCGAGAGAGGGAGAGAGAAAAGAAATAAAGAACCTGCCAAGGAGACAGGCTATGGGAAGGGAAGGGAATGGGGGACATCGGTGGTGGGAAATGGGCACTGCTGGAGGGCGGAGTGCTGGAACACTATGTGACCAAACGTCCAAACATGAACAACATTGTAATTGTGTATCTCCCGGTGGTATAATAAAATATTAATTTAAAGTTAAAAAAAAAAAAAGAGTAGTTTCTGAGTGCACAACCAGGAGTAAGCCCAAAACAAAACCCAAAAATTGTGCTCTCTTCATCCTAGCAAACAACATCCTCTCCTGGAGTTCTGGGTTCAACCCAGAATAGACCACCCAGTGGGCTCGGGATCCCCCAAGCTTGGGCCATCCAAAGACAATGTCTTTTTCAAGTCATGAATTTCTTAGAGCAGGCATATAAGGATCTTGTTTTCTATATTTAAAAAAGAAGAAGAAGAATTTCAGGGCTGGAGAAATAGGTATTTGCCTTACACGCAGCTAACCTAGTTTGATCCCTGGGACCACATACGCCCAAAGCACTGGCCCAAGCACCCCACTCCCCCACCCCACCACTCCCCAGTCGCTCAGATAAAATTTTCAGTTCATGTTTTTAGAAAAGTACAGGCATAGTGTGAAATTTCTTCATGCATTCATGTCTCATTTCTCCAAATGATCGTTTATCTTTTCTATCTATATAAGCGCATAAAAACTTCCCAACCACTTAAGTGAACATTGCACGCATGATATATCTTTGCTCTTACTTTGGTGTGCTTTTTCTTTAAACAAAACAAAAAATCAGTGTGGTTCAGTAGTACAATATATGAGTTATGTGTATGAAATCCTAGTTTTGACCCCCCAAAACAACAAAAAGGAACATACTCGTACATCATGAAAACATAGAAGTCAAAGCTAGAAGGCAGGATGGAAAAATGGCAGCAATCTGGTCCTCCAATCCACAGACTGGTTTCCCCAACTGCCTAACAAACAGCATCCATTACTGAAGGAGTCCAGGAGAGCATGAAGGTGCAGGCTTGGAGGGAAGGTGCCTTACCTGCTCTTTCTACCTTCTCTCCCTTCATTTTGAAGACAGGCTCTGGCACCGAACAACTTGAGTCTCATTCACTTGCCCGACCCACTGGAGCCTTAGGAGGTGGGCCTGGACCAGGGCTCCACAGCTTGAGTGTCACCTTCCCTCCACCATCGTCCCCAGCTTCCCTCCATTCCCCAGCCTGCCTCTTTGGCAGGCACATTTTTTAAGTTTGATTGCTGTGATTTGGATGCCCTGCTTCACTGTTCCTGACTCTGAGGTCTGGATACATCAGAGGGAGAGAGACATCTTAACGGAGTGTCTCACAGCCTCTAGCTTAAGAAACAAAAACGCTTTGGGGGTGTAACCCAGAGATACTGCCACACAGCGGGAGGCACCACGCAGGAGCACACTGGCTGCAGGGGCAGTGGCCAGGGACGATGGATGTGTCAACCAGAGAACATCAGAAGGGACATGGTGGACACATGTACCGTGGCCCCAGGAGGCAGCCTGGAGCAGAGGCTATGAACAATAGTTCTGAAAAGCAACTAGAGTGAAAAGCTACTCTATGACTAGAGAGACCGTAGAGGGTAAGACACTTGCCTTGTACATGATCAATCTGGGTTTGAACCCCAACACCCCATATGGTTCCAAGCACTGCCAGGAGTAATCCCTGAGTACAGAGTCTGGAATAAGCCCTGAGCACAGCTGGGGGTCGCCCAAATACACACATGCACACTCACACACAAAAATTATTTTTGAAAGGCAAAGCTACCTCAGAAGGAGGCAGAGAATGAGAGACAGCATGTCTGAAAGGGGTTCTAAAAGGGCATTTATGCAAAGACTTCCATTGTGTTTTGTTCTGAGGTTACATGCAAAAGTGCTCAGGGAACCACACTTGCTGCAGTGCCCAGGGGTTGCTCCCGTGGTGCTGGAGGAACCAAGGGAGCCAGGGGTTGAACCCAGGCCTCCAGCAAGCCACATACCGTCCAGACCTTTGAGCTACTCCCTAAGCATGCCACATTTTTCATAGAATGTTACCCCATTTTTCATAGAATGTTCCATTTTTTTCCTTTCAAGAGGGGTCACTTCCACGGTGCTAGAGGTGAGCCAGAGGGATGCCTGGTGAAGGGGCTACCAGGGCCACACCCACCCGTGTTGTGAGGGGACCTGCACCCAGACCTTCACGCTGGCAGACTGTCACTTGAGCCATCAACCCGGCCCAGATGTTCCCCCTTCAGAGTGGCAAACAGAAGGGCCAATAGCAGAGTGTGGAGAGAAGGAGGGAGAAAGCCAGGCACAGGGTGGCAGGGGTGAGGGGTTGGGGGGAGGGACTGGCCAGACCGAAGGCATTGCTGGAACTCTCTTTCGTGGGGGTCTTACCTGAGGCCCCTGGCTTGTGGCTGGGGGAGCCGCTTGGTGCACGCTCTGCTGTAAGAGGCTCAGGCACTCCCCAGACAGCTGAGGGTGGCAGCAGAGGTAGCTTTCAGGAGCAGCAGGTCCTGGTCCAAGGCAGTGAGGGGCCGGAGCCCGGCAGAGACTCGATGGCATGCACCAGGCTTTTTCTGCTGTCCTTCCACTTGATTCATCATCTGCACAGGGAAAAATAATGATACAGTGAAAGGGGAGACTCGTCCTTCCCACAGGCCAGTCACCACTGGGAGTCACCACTCCCAGGAGCTGCGGGCAGGGCACAGGGCAGTGGGGAGAGAAATCCCCACCAGAGCGGAGACAGGGGGCAATCAGCATGGGGTGGGGTACTCATGTCTTCTGGTTCTGACCCAAAGAGAAGGTTCGATATGAAAGGAACCATTAGGGCAGGATGGTGAACAGATCTCCTGGGTCAATCAGTACTAAACGCAGCAGAGGAAGTCCTTCCAGTCACCTCGAATGCCTCAGGAAACGTTATCTGAGACCAGGGACACACAAGAGTCACAGCAAAATTAATCTCTTATTGACCCTCCGCTCCAGTCCTTTTTTAAATGCTTTTGTGTTTTAAATTCTACAGTGTTCCAACACCCATCCCTCCACCCAAACCTATCTCCCATCACCAATGTCCCCACTTCCCTCCCCCTCCTGCACCCCAACTACTTGGCGGGTTCTGTATATCTTTTCTCTCTTCTCTATCTCTCCCTCCCGCCTACCTTTCCTACACATTGTAGAATGCAGTACATTAAAGGACATAACTGTTTCCACTAGTTTGATGGACTGCATGGCCGCAAGTGGCCGTGCAACTTAGGGGCCTCATGGTCAGCATCCAGACAGCGAAAATGGCAGCTAATGTGGTGGGTGAGTTTATCCAGCTGCTTCCAGGACCCCCAAGAGGTGATGGGCCAACACCCAAAAACCCATCTGCCCTCCTGGGGGGTCTCATGGTCAGCTGAGCTAGGGGAGAGCCAAGTTCCAGTTCCCCAGCTGTGTCTGAGGCTCTGCATGCTATGGCTAGTCGCCCCAGAGCATGGACTCATTTTATTCTGCTTTACAATATATTAAGACAGTGGGTGTTGAGTAAATAGAACACCCACTTTCTTAATATATTGTAAAGCAGGATAAATAAAACATGTAAATAGATTACGTTGTGAATGGATAAAACAGCAAAGCTCCCAAGCTAGCTAGGCCGGTCATCCAGCAGTAACTGTATATCTCATGGTGGTATAATAAAATATTTAAAAAATATATATACAGGGCTGTGGATATGTGTGGATTCCATCAAAGCCATGACCTGATGCTTGGAGACCATGTGTCAGGGATTAGACTTGGGACTTCATACATTCTACTCATGTGTTTCAGCTGCGCAGTTCATCAATAAATGCTGGATTTCAAGGTGGCTACAAGGGTATGCAACCCACATGGCAGAGCCTGGCAAGCCTCCCATGTTGTATTTGATATGCCAAATACCAGTAACAATTATAGACCTCATTCCCATGACCTAATGGAATGGTTTGGGGCTCTTTATGTACCTGGAGAAAGCAGATGCCCTTGGCCTCTGCTAGCATGAGACAGGTCATATGGAGATGTTACTGGTGCCCGCCGAGCAAATCGATGATGAACAGGAAGACAGTGATACAGTGATACACCAGCCAGAGGTACAGCAGTGCATCTTGGCAGCTGACTGACAGCTAGTACAAAGTATTATACCTCTAAAGCTGTTAGTGGGCATAGAGTTACAGTATTCCCTTGTTCTTCTAATGTCTATGTTGGTAATGATAGAAGTTATTTCTAAATTTGATACTTCTCCTTTTTCTTTCCTTTAAGGTTTGAACTAGAAGTTTGGGGCCAGAGTGATAGCACAGTGGGTAGGGTGTTTGCCTCGCCTGCAATTGACCTGGGTTCGATCCCCAACATCCCATATGCCCCCTACCCCGGAGCACCACCAGGACTAATTCCTGAGTGTAGAGCTAGGAGCAACCCCCTGAGCCTCGCGTGGTTCATCAATAAATGCTCAAGTTTTGAGATGACTACAAGAGTATTCCACCCGCATGGCAGAGCCTGGCAAGCTACCCGTGTCGTATTTGATATGGCAAATACCAGTAACAATTATAGACCTCATTCACATGACTTGATGGAATGGTTTGAGGCTCTTTATGTTCCTGGAGCAGGCAGATGCCCTTGGGCTATCTCACATGTGACAGGATGTATTGAGATGTTAATGGTGCCCACTCAAGCAAATCGATGATCTACGGGAAGACAGTGATACAGTGGGTGTTGAGTGCTCATCTAGCAAAGAACACAGGCATTCTGGAAAATTGTGACATTAAAGCATCCACACTCCCCATACAAACATAGGCGTGATGACCAGTCAACTTCTGCTCACGGGACTCTTGGCCTCAACCACCAAACTCATCTCGTAAGCACTGTCTTCTTTCTCTGTTCCTTTCTGGAAACAAATACATGCTCTCTTCCACCAGTGCATTCATCTGCTTCAAAAAATCAAACAGCGTCTTCTCTCACTGCAGTGCAAGAGATCCCGAGCATGCCACAAAAATCAGATTCAAATGGCCTCACACCACTGCAGACACCATTTGCACAATCAGTTCCAGTTTGTCAAGAAATAACCGCCAACTGGGTCCAATTTTACTTCAAGCAAGGGAAAATGTTTATGTAGTCTTTGACAGTCAACCATATGCAGAACTGCTAACAATCAGGGAGAAGCAAATGCCGAGCTATTCATCACGGTTTTCCCCCTAAATTCCTGACATAAAATCTTGTCTTAAAAATGGTGTGTTAAAAGGGAAGAACAAAGCCTATGTTGAAAGATCTCAGGCACCATGTTCTTGACTATTACGGATGATGCTGCAACACTGAGAAGAGGGGAAAGAGGAGGTGAGTAAAGTCACAGCATTCACTGCATGACATAGACTCGTTTTAATCAATGAAAAGAATGAACTGTACTCTGATTCTATATTATAGGATAAATGCTATTTCACAAGCATAAAATATGATACAAATCTCAGGCAATAAAAACCAAAATAGACTAACAAAATCTCTCTATCACCACCAAGAACATGCCCAGAGCTGCCCCAAATCTGCATATCTACTCTCTGAAAAGTAACTGATTAAGAGCTGGTGCAGGAATGGAGTAGAAAAATCTTCTGGAAGGGTCCTAGGAAGCAGCAATGGGTGGGTTTGGGTTACAGTGACCAGAGGGTCATGGCCCTAAGTTGGGTGGATCAAATGCCTCAGGAATCAGGGGCGCCTACCCACAGGTAAAAGAAATCTCCAGCATAAAATGCCAATAGATGGATTTCCACATGCTTCAGGGTGAAGGAACATTAAAACTAAGAAAAGTGGAGCAACATAACAGCAGGTAGGGAGTCAGCATAGCATGAGCTAAACTGTGTTTGATCCCTGATATCCCATATGGTTACCTGAGCCGACCAGGAGTGATGCCTGAGTGCAGAGCCAGGAGTAAGCCCTGAGCACCACTGGGTATGACCCTGTACTCCCAAAAAACTAAGATGAGCCCAACATGGTGTGTGTCACTCAGCAGCCTCCTCCAAAACATTCATCTTCCCTCTCTTTTCCGTCCAAGGTGGAACAGAATTCTCGTCTTTAACGACACCATCTAGTGCCAGGCCTTCACACTGTACTAGATTCTACTGGTATGATAAGAAAAGGTGCCAAACTCTGCCAGCTTCCCAGTTCTGAGTGTTCTATGGCAGCTTTTCTTTTCTCTTTTTTTTCTTTTTTTTTTTTTGCTTTTTGGGTCACACCCGGCTATGCTCAGGGGTTACTCCTGGCTCTGCACTCAGGAACCATATGGGTTACTCCCCGGCGGTGCTCAGGGGACCATATGGGATGCCAGAGATCGAACCCGGGCCGGCATGGGCCGGCTGTGTGCAAGGCAAACGCCCTACCCGCTGGGCTATCGCTCTGGCCCTATGGCAGCTTTTCTTGCTGGAACATTTCTGAGATGCTGGTCCATGAGACTTGGATGAATAAGTTCTGCCCATTTGCAGTGGTTAATGTCCTGCACGGGAGGCTGCAGTGCATTGCAGATTGCACATCTGTGGTGTGGTGGAACAGGGGGTGACAGGCAACCACACTGGGTCTGCAGAGACCACACTGAGGGTGGGGGGAGGGGTTGAGCTCATAGCCTGCAAAGCACGTGCCCTCCTCATTGAGCCACTCCTGGGGATCTCTTCCATCTCATTTTTTGGTAAAGAATTAAGGCCGCCTGGGGCTGGAGCGATAGCCCAGTGGGTAGGGTGTTTGCCTTGCACGCGGCTGGCCCATGCTGGCCCGGGTTCTATCCCCGGCATCCCATATGGTCCCCCGAGCACCGCCAGGAGTAATTCCTGAGTGCAGAGCCAGGAGAAACCCCTGAGCATCGCTGGGTATGATCCAAAAAGCAAAAAAAAAAAAAAAAAAAAAAAGAATTAAGGCTGCTAATTGATGCTTAGTGTTTATAGTGTGACTATCCCTTGCAAAAAAATATATATATATATAATTTAATATATATTTAATATATTAATTTAATAATATATTTTTGCAAGGGGATAGTCACACCTACACTTGGTAGACCTTTATATATATATATATAAATTTGGCATGTTTTCCACGACCAGAGGCATTACCATCCTATAACAAAAATCCAAAATGCCATTCTTGAATTCACCACATGTCCCTGTGTAAAGGTGGTGGACGGTATAAAGAGAGGCTGAGGGCCAAGGGGAGTCTCTGCAGGTCTGGAGCACAGAGCACGGCAGATTGCTGGCCTCAGTAGCCCTCACAGCTGATTATTTCCCTCAGGGAAAGGGATGGGAGGGCTGGTCCAGAAGTGGGTGAAGACAAACTGGTAAATAAGTACCATGAAGACAACAGGCAGTTTTGTAACATTCACCGATAGATCAGAGGGTAGTGCTGTTAGACCACAAACTTCCTGGGTACAATACCAAGAAAAGAAATAATGATCCATAATCCCAAAGTGAATGATACCGAGGATAAGGAATTGCTCTGCCCACAGGGTACAACTGTTTAAGTGTTTTCTTCTCTAATTACAAACACATGTCATGCTAATACACTTGCTTTACCACCATTTTACTTGAGGAGTTTCTGGCATTTCTCACCAAATGCTCCATGCTGGGGCTGGAGCAGTACTATAGTGGGTATTGCATGCAGCTGACCCAGATTCCCTGGCACCCATATGGTCCCCTGAGTACTGCCAAAGGTAACTCCTGAGTGCAGAGCCAGGAGTAACCCCTGACCATCACCAGATATGACCCAGAAAAAGCCAAACACAAGCAAACAAACAAATGCTTCAATGTCGTATCACCTTGCAGAAAAATACCAAAAGATCCTCGGGTATGAAACAAAGCCGCTGTCCTGAAGCAGTTCTGCCTTGTGCAGATTTCAAACACAGCCTTACTCGTTCCCGCCAAAAAAGCACCTCTGCTTCTCTAGGAAATTTCCATTTGGTCATAATCTTTCATTTCGCAGGCGGAAGAAGCCTGCATCTAAGAACTCCTCAGAAAATGAGGGAAGGGCTTGAGACGTGGCTCAAATGGGAGAGCTTAAGTCTTGCACTACCGGGTTCTGAGTTTGATCCCTGGCACCTCATGAACCCACCTCTCCCCAGCACTACCCTGGTGACTTCTGAGAGCCACAAGCATTCCTGGGAGTGGCATAAAGGTAAAAAACAAACAAAAAACATGCCAACAGAGCCCTATATTCTTACTTTCCTTGGTCTCTTTATTTAACACGAGATACTTATAGCTACGCCTTCTAAATGCCAGTTACTCTCTTTCAAAACGCAATGATTGTTTCTACTTCAAATATTTATTTAAAGTAGCAGTCAAAAATGTAACAACATAGTTCTCTTTCCAACTAAAAATTAATTTCACTAGCACCAATTATTTTCAGGAAATAAATGCATCTCCAAAGGGCACTTGTAAGAGAGGGAAAAAATTGGCCAAGAACTTCAAGCCTCCAGGCGAGTCCATTATAGCATTTGAGACTTGGCAAATGAAACTCGGGAGAGACGAATGCATTTATCTGGAATCTGCTTCATTAAACCGAGAGGGAAAATTATGTTATGGGACAAGTCACTGGTAATTAATATTTATTTTATCCCCACTAGATAAAATAAATGACACTGCAGTCGCCATTTTATGGAAGAGAAAAGACAATTCCGCACACAAACTGCCTACAGTGTAATCTTCAAAGTGTTCAAATATGAGGTAGAATGATGATATATACTGTCCTTTTCCAGAGATATCCACCTTCGCAGATGCCTGCTTCAGAAATTGCTTTCCAGCATGAAGTGGCTTGGCAGGAAGCCACCCCCACACTTGTCATATTTTTGGCATATGCTCTTTAAGGAAGTGTGTTGGGCCGGAGAGATAGTCCAGCAGATAGGGCTTTTGCCTTGCATGCAGTCGACCCGGTTCAATCCCCAGCATCCCAGATGGTCCCCAGGACCGCCAGGAGTAACTCCTGAGTGCAGAGCCAGGAGTAACACCTGAGTATAGACGGGTGTGACCCAAAAAGAAAAAAAAAGTAAGAAAAGCAAAAAGGAAGTGCGGGGTCAGAGAGTTAGTACAGCAGGTAGGATGGTACACTCAGCACCCCTATAATCCCCTCAGCCCCACCAGGAGTGATCCCTAAGCACAGAGTCAGGAATAAGCTCTAAGTGCAGCTGAGAGTAGCCCCAAAACAAAAACATTAGTTGAAAGAATGAGTGAGCGAGTGTATAAAGAAGGTATCCCTTCAAGAGCTTGGGACCAAGCCACCCTCACCCTACCACCCGCCTGTGAGAACAAAGGCAATCCAAATGCCGCTAACAAAGGCATCCACATGAAAAAAAGTTTTTCAGTAACCAACAGCCACCAGCAGACATTTAAAATCAACACATAAAGAAGAAAATACAGGAGGTCGGAGCAATGGTACAGTGGGTAGGGGTGTTCGCTTTGCAGGTGGCTGACCGAGGTTCCATCCCTGGCATCCCATATGGTCCCCCGAGCACCTCCAGGAGTAACCTCTGAGCATCATGGAGGGGTGGGGAGTGGAGAGGGGGAGAAGGAGAAGATGAAGAAGAATTATTATTTCTGACTTGCCATTTTAAGACAGAGAATCTCAACAGAGAGAAGTTAAAGACTCATTATTTTCTGGAATGTCTCCCAAGGTCCAGCAGATCATGGTCACTGAGGGAATATAGTGGCGAAGAGCAGAAAAGCACCTTGCTAGAGTTCGGAGACGGGGATCTGTTGCATGGACCTAGGGGAGAGAGATCAGGATCTACTAGAATTACTATATCTCCTACGAGACAGCATGATCGTCTACCTCTGATTCTCTGCCCTTCTGTTCAACTTTATCTTACTGCACCTGCACAAATACAAACCAGGCACTGGGGTCAAGCCTGCAGATCTTACAGAGCAGATTGGAGAGGAAGTGAGTATGGCTGGTTGATGCTGGTCTTATCTTCACGTGGGCCCTGACAGTTGACAGTGGAGCTGTGGAGAGCTAAAGTCACGTGATAAAGCACTCATGAATCCATGACCTGCCCCAGCAGTACAGGGAGCCTCACCTACTTCTGACATCCACGCACACACCATTTACAATGATTTTTAAACCCACTTCATGAGAAAATGTTATATGTCAATTGGAATAGACAGTCAACACTTCTGTCTGAAATGATTAATCAAATAATGAGCTATTTCTACTACACGCAACGCAGGTCTGATGTGAAGGCCAAGATGTCACAACTTCCTGTCAGAGGATTCTGGAAGTAAACTAACTTTTTGCAAAGGTTTCCAGTCAACACTGAGCTCCAACAAAGCCCCAGCCACCCATCCCTATTTTCTCACATTTGTCACACCAGCACATAATTTGAAC
Source organism: Cryptotis parvus (assembly GCA_021461705.1). Classification (NCBI taxonomy): domain Eukaryota; kingdom Metazoa; phylum Chordata; class Mammalia; order Eulipotyphla; family Soricidae; genus Cryptotis; species Cryptotis parvus. The sequence continues at coordinate 62,951 of JAJIBD010024929.1, read as the reverse complement.
TCACCAGAGTCTGGCAGGTTAAAAGGCGTTTACAAGACAGAGCCTCAGTTCAGTCCTCTCCCAGGCAATTCCTCTCCTGATGATTTCCACAGTCCAGGAAACAGCCAATTAGCCATACTACCTTGAGATTTTTCTCTCTTTCAAGTTCATGGGTTCAAAACTTCCATTAACTTTGCGGAAATTAAAATAATTGCCAAGAAGCTCTGACTACAGCATTAGCCAACTTTTCCTTCCAGGACCCTCTGAGGCTTTCCTTACAGAAATGTGATTAAAACAGTCCTCTTCTTAATGAAAACAAATGCTTCTTTTCCCCTACCATTATCTAATGGAAGAGAGAAAAGGGAAATGCCTGACCTCGGCATCAAACGCTTAGAAAGAAGAGGCCAAGAAGGTGGAACCACATGGAATTGTTCTAAGAAGTGTCTTGCCCTGAGCCCCATCTCTGCCTTCTAAGAAGATACTCCCTAGTGGGGCCACTTTGCATCTCTTGGCTTTCTCTCATTGTTTTGCCTCGAAAGCTTCTCTTGGCAATTCAAAGTCCTGCTAAGGTTGTTTGTTTTCATTGCTGTCTGGGAAGCAATGCTGAGAGGAAGTGAGCATGATTGGCCGGGTGCTGGTCAGATATTCACTGATAAAAGAGAATTTTAGTTTTTCACTTAAATAAAATTTAAGTGAAAAATTATTGAGGTTCTATGATTTAAAATATTACTAATGTTGGCTGCCTGTCTACCTAATTCCAACATCACATTGGTGCCTCCCCATTGTACTTCCCTCCCCCCCAGGACCCCAATGCTCCTTCATTTCAACCTTCCCCACACCCAAAAAATCCGTTCTATGGCTCAGTTCTGTTATTAGGTTGCCCTTGGCCCTTTGTTGCAATCTTGCTGTGTATCTTTAAGCCCCACATCTGAGACTGGTCATTCTGTATCTATCCTTTTCTTCTGACTGCCTTCATTCAGCATATTCTGAATGTCCAGTGTAGGGGCGAGCTTGTCCATGAAGCACTACTCATCAGGAGCTACTAGTCACCAAACCCTGCAAATCTCAAATCCCTCCTGGAAACACCCTTCTGCCCCGAAGGTCTCCTGATCTGGGGAGCAGCCTGAGTTCATGTTCCTTGGCACCTGGCTACATCAGGATAAGGCCAATTAAGCTTCCAGAGGAGCCATAAACACCTTCCGCACATAGCGTCAGTCTTCCAATTTGCTCTTTACCAGTGAAAATACTCTTTGGTCCTATTTGTGTCTGTTACCTCATTTTGGCAAATACAAGCATTTACAGAAGGAAAACACATTGTTCTTTCAGTTCAGAATGTACCAAAAATTACTAGCTCCTTTTCAACTTCTCTGTGTAGTATGAATTCACCTGCTCTAAAGTAATCTTTTAAAAATGTGTAATATTAGCTACTCTTCCAGATATTTTCCCATGTTTCCCAACAGCAAAATAAACGTATGCTGTAATTCTTTCCACAACTATAATGTAAATACAGATTTCACTCCAGGGATAAATTGACTTTATTTTTGTATATATTTAGTAGCAGTAAAAGGTAATACTCAGCATGAGGAAATGTTCATGGGCTCCACTCAGTGGCTTCTGGGGGCAGGAGATAACTTCTACCCCAAAGCATTGAAAAAATAACACTACAGCTCTAAAATGTGCAATTTACCTCATTTAAAAACACTTAAAAGTATTTCTCCAAAATTATTGAAATGTATGGTGTATCTATAAGTGCAAACGTGTGTGAGTTGTTATTTGTGTGTGTGTGTGTGTGTGTGCATGCGTCTAGTTTGCTTATTTGCTTAGTTTTATCGGTGGGGGAGAGGGGCTATTCCTGGCTCTCTGCTCAGGAGTGATCCCTGGTGGTGCTTAAGGGACCATACGTAGTGCCAGGGATTCAAACCAGGGTCAGCATGGTGCAAGACAAGTGCCTTAACCCCTGTACTATCCTTTTAACCTAATACACTATATTTTACAAAAGCTGCATTTAAGAACAATTTCCTTCGCTTTTTGCATTGGGTAGACATTCCCTTAAGGTTACCATAACTCTAAAGAGGCAGGTTAGGAAAAAGAAACTTTGGTACATCTACACAATGGAATACTATGCAGCTGTTAGGAAAAATGAAGTTATGAAATTTGCCTATAAATGGATGGACATGGAGAGGATCATGTTGAGTGAAATTAGCCAGAAGGAAAAAGATAGATATAGAATGACTACATTTATTTGCATGACATAAATATATATATATATATATATATATATATATATATATATATATATATATATACACATATTATGATACCCATATCCAAGGTCAGGCTATACGTGGATCAGGAAGCCTTGTCAAGTGTGGAAATTACCACAAACGTGTGGGAGTCAGAGGCTAGGTAAGACAGAGAAGAGAACAGAGTGCTATTAATTGTTGAAATTGCTAATACCAACCTAAAACTAAGCATTGAATACAGGCAAAAAGATACACATGATAACCTCTAAATGTATGCATTGCAATCCACAATGTGTAAGAGAAGGAAGAGAGAAAGAGAGAGAGAGAGAGAGAGAGAAGAGACAAAGAAACTGCCATAGAGGCAGGCTAGGGGAAGGGGAGGGAATCGGGACGTTGGTGGTGGGAAATGGGCACTGGTGAAGGGATGGTTCTGGAACACTGTATGACTAAAACCCAAACATGAACATCTTTGTAATTGTATATCTCACGGTGGTATAATAAAATATTAAATAAAATAAAGAGGCAGGTTAACCTGAAGAACAATGACCCATTTTTACCCACCCCATTCTGCTCCCTGCAAACACAGGAGGGCACTTATGCCAGTGAGAAAATAGCAGCTCCCTGGTGAGGAAGTAGGAGCAGGAGTAAAATAAGTGAAGTGTCTCCTAGATGCCAAGCCCCCGAGCAAGTCAGAAAGGGACAATGGACAACAGCTGTATAAATGATGCTGATAAGCTGTCGAGGGCTGCTCAGACTGAAAGCATTATGGATAGAGGGAGGCCCATGAGGACAGAGATTCTCCTAAGAGTTCTGATGGTCCAGCGAGGTAGTACAGTGGGCAAGGCACTTGCCTTGATCACAGCCAACACAGGTTCAATCCCCAGCATCCCACCAGAAGTAATTCCTGAGAGCAGAGTCAGGAGCAATCCCTGAGCATCGCTGAATGTGGCCTACAGCCCTCCACCCCTCCTTTAAAAAAAAAAGAGTCCTTAGATTCTCAAGGAACTGTGGCAATAATTCCTTGAGAATTATGCGGAATAATCAATGAGCACATAGATCAGTTAAAAGCTGAGACATGGTCCAGATGAGGAGATTATACAGAGACCTCCCAGGGGAGGCACAGTGCTCCCCATTCCACGGATGCCAAGCTCCCCACTGTGCCCTGAGAGGCTACCAGTCAGGTTTAAATAGAAAGAAATATATATATTTACTCTTCCTTTCCTTTGAACACAAAAAAGGGGATGTATAATAGCTTCATCATGCTTTAACACCCCATTTAAAATCTCATTAACAATTTCCAAGACTTTTTAATGAAATTATATCTAGCTATAATTCTCATTTATCCTTTGTCACCAGTTCCCAGTAAACAATTCAGTCTCTGCAAAGCCAGTCTGAGCAGCAGAAGTTTATTAACTGATACTTGTGTATTATAAACTATAGAAAAATAAAGGGCCTCAGGCGCCAATCTGAGAGGTTCAGTGTTTCCATGAAAAATTTAAAATGATGATGGATAAAATTGGCATTTCAGTGCTGAACTTATTATACTTTTTATACATGTTGAATTTTTAACAATGCACAGCTAAAACTAATAATGCAATGTATTTTGGTAACAAATACTATATAAATTAGGGCCGGAGCGATAGCCCAGCGGGTAGGGCGTTTGCCTTGCACGCAGTTGGCCTGTGCCGGCCCAGGTTCGATCCCCGGCATCCCATGTGGTCCCCCCGAGCACTGCCAGGAGTAATTCCTGAGTGCAGAGCCAGGAGAAACCCCTGAGCATTGCCGGGTGTGACCCAGAAAGCAAAAAAAAAAAAAAAAAAATACTATATAAATTAAAAATGCCTAATGGCTTCCTACCTACGGATCTGCTTCACTGCTCAGCCCTAAGCCCCTTAGGTTGAGAGCCTCGCCCCTCAACGGAAAGGAAACAGTAGGGTTTAGGGTTGTGTTTACAGGCTCAGGACCACACCTAAGTGAAACTATAAGCATGACGCCCAATCATTCTGGGCCCTCACTTGGTAAAATGAAGCTCTTTGTAGCTCTTAGCATGTAGGCATCTCATGAGCAATGACTTAGTCAGTACATGTGAACTACTCACAAAGGTCCCAAATACACAGCAAGCCTCGTTCAGGTGTTCCTGGTGCTATCACCAGCAAGATATATGGCCACAGGTATTCTGCAGATGAAATGGGGACTACTCTGGGGGTGCTTCTGACAGAGGAGGAACCTCTCAAAACATGTGAAAAACAGTGAGGAGGAATCTCTGTGGAGAAGTAAATAGGTAAGGAATTTCCATGCTGTTATTGACATAAAGTCTGTTTATAAAGCAATATATCCAGTGTGAAATAATTAAAAGCAGTATGTCTAGTGTAAATTAGTATAAAAAGCAACATATCCAGTGTAAAACAGAAGATATAGTATAATGGTCGGGCACTTTCCCTGCACGTGGCTCACCTGGGTTCAATCCCTGGAGGCCATGTGGTCCCCAAAGTCCCATCAGGAATAATCCCTGAATACAGAGCCAGGTCTAAGCCCTGAGCACCACCAGGTGTGACCCAAATACCAAAAACACACACAAACAAAATATCATTCCAAGCATATTTCTTTCTCTTGCAAAATCATTTGCCTTTTCTATCCCAAAATATGTAAGTAGCTCTATCCATTCTTTGTTTTTTAGGCCACACCCAGTTGTGATAGAGGATCACAGGACGCCATGGATGGAACCTAGGCCACCCACATGCAAAACCTGTGCTTCAGAGCACTGAGCTATCTTTCCAGTTCCTTCTTATTCACCTTAAATTTTATTGATTTGTTTTCGGTGCTCCCCAAGAGGTGGTCAGGAGGTTTAGGTGACCCCATGGGCTATTCTCAGGAGGTTTGGGGGGTTAGGCTTAGGAACCCATGTGCTATTCTCACCCAACCAGACCAGTGGTTCAATGTGAAGGTCCACAGATGCAACACAGTTCAGGCCCTGCAGGTGCTTGGGCTTACGTGAACCACCCTGGCAGTGCGGGGCCTCCAGCACCACACCCACAGATGCTCAGTGAGTCCCATGGTGCTGGGAACTGCATCAGGTCAAGTGCAGATGAGCCTGCCCCTAACTGCTATGCAATCTCCCAGCCCTGGTTTTTTTTCTTTTTGGGCCACACCCGGCAATGCTCAGGGGTTTCTCCTGGCTCTACACTCAGGAATTACTCCTGGCGGTGCTTGGGGACCATATGGGATGCCGGGATTGAACCCGGCCGGCATGGGCCGGCCGTGCAAGGCAAATCCCCTACCCGCTGGGCTATCGCTCTGGCCCCTCCCAGCCCTGTTTTAAAAAAATAACCCAATTGACTGCAACTGATTCTCCTTCTTTGCAATAGTTACAGTCCAGTAAATCACCCCAACACTGACAGCAAACAGCGAGCTCACACTCTGAGAGGGAGGCCTCCAGAGACTAGACATTTCCTCTGTGGAGGGACACCTGTGTCACAAAGGCACATTTGCTGACGTCCAGATGAAATTGTCGGATAAGTCAGCTTTATTAACACCGAAAGCTGTTTAGCCACATAATCCTTTCCCCTGGAACTATTTTTTTATTTTATTATACTGCTGTGAGATAAACAATTATAAAGATGTTCATGTTTTGGTTTCAGTCATACAGTGTTCCAGCACCCATCCCTCCACCAGTGCCCATTTCCCACCACCAATGTCCCCTGATTCCCTCTTACCTCCCCCAGCCTGCCTCTATGGCAGTCTCTGTCTCTCTCTTGTCTCTATCGCTCTCTGTCTCTGCCTCTTTGTTTCTGTCTCTCTGTCTCTGCCTCTTTGTTTATGTCTCTCTGTCTCTGTCTCTGTCTCTGTATCTCTCTCTCTCTCTCTCTCTCTCTCTCTCTCCCCCACCCCCTTACACATTACATACATTTTCCCTGGAGCTCTTAAAGGCTTAGTCGTCGGTCATTATTTGCAGTAATTATGTTCTGCTGGAGAACAGGCCTCCAAAACAGCCTTTCCCCAGACATGGTGCTTGAGCATGGGGAGCCCTGGAGCTGAGGTCAGCTGGAAACCTGCATGCACTTACCAGAAATAATCTCTTCTTATCAGAGAAACTTAGAGGTCTCAGAGGACGATCATCCCCTCAAGAGCCTCTGCTCACATCAATCCCCCTCCCGGCATCACAGAAGTCCCTCTCTGGACTCTCCCTGGCGCCCCACCAAGGCTCTGGACCCGTTCCCTCATCAGCAGATACACCCCCATTGCCCTCCCTGGCCTTGGGCTCCTGTCTTGTCAATTCCCAAAATGCAAGGCATTGATTGTCTTTATCTTCTGCTAATTTTCTGTCACTAATTGGATGACTCAGCCAGTCCAAGAAAAGTCCAAAGGAGTAGGGGGAGTATCCTCTCTTCTCCCAGCATTATGAGCTCAGCAGAACAGTGAATGAACTAAGACTGAACTGTAATTCCTGGGGCAAATGCATGTGTGCGCCTGAGTATGATCAGGTGAGCTTGGGCACGCCTGGATCTCACATCAGTTACAGCCTCCATGTCACAAACACTCATCCTGGCGCTCCATTTTATTTTACCGAAGAGAAAATGCAGAAGCTGGGAGATACCCTGGCTGCTAGGCACGCGCCTGACGGGATCCATGCCCAGCGTGACGTGACTTTCCAGAGCGCCACAGGACACAGCCCTGTAGGCCCCTAAAGACCACCAGGTCGGCTCAGGTATCCCCAACGCTCATCCTCAAACTTCTGCATTTAACAGCCAGTTTGATTGGCTGAGAATCCCTCAGGGGTTCCCTGGGACTCCTGAGCATTCTCAGGAGACAACTCCTAAAAATTAAAATGTAGTCTCGCTCCTCCAAATAAAACGCGGTCCCACCTCCCCCAATAGTGAAACACAGTCCTACCTCCCTCTGGAAAATCACAGTTCCCCCCTACCCCCACCTCACCCAAATAAAATGTAACCCCTAAGTGTACACTACTTGTTTGGGGCTCCCCGCTAACAGAAGTCAGAGTTGGGATTCCAAGTCCATCCGAAGGACCGACACAGGGTGTCCTGCATTGCGCAGTCCTGTGCTTCCTTTCTCTGTCCTCAGGGCAGGGCAACAGAAACAAGCCCGGAGCCAAGTGCACTAGCCAACACTGTTTTGCTTTTTGCTGTTTTGTTTTATGCTGGCAGGAAGCGAACTCCGGCTTGACACAGAAAACAAGTGCTCTTCCACTGGGCCTAACCCCCGGCCCTAGAAAGCACATTTTTATGCTCTGTACGTGTCTGCAAATGACTGCAAAAGCACTGCCCATCTCAATTTTGGAGTCAGAAATAAATTTTAGCAAGTAGGATAATTTGCCAATCTGAATCTGAGGATAATGAGCGCATACTTTTTCAAAAAAAAAACAAAACTTTCCTCAGTCTCAGGACCCTCAGAAACTGTCTTACCTATAAATGACTTTTGCCACACTGTGTTGCCTTTTTGAAATATGTGAGCCAGTCAGCTCCAGCAGAGAAGGATTTAATTTTTTCCTCACAGAGGCTAACATGACCAAAATTTCTTAGTCTTTCAGGCCCAGAACAATGCAGCTATTGTACCTTAATTTCTTTTCGATTCAGTGATCACCTCACAAATCCACCAATAGGGCGGTTTCCCCATCTTTCCCAGTTTCACCACTCATCGATGTTACTTTTGCATGTTCTAGGGCGGCCTCATGTACAGGTGAGCAAATGTCTCTTTTTGTTTGGGACTTACCCTATTTTCACTTCATTAACACTGAAATCACAGCCAACAGCACTCACTCACACCTGAACAAAGCACACCTAACACACATTTCTCCAGTAGGCAGACATTATAATACCTCATCACCTAGAATATAATACTTCATGCACCTAGAAACACGGCCAAGATGTCTGCACTGCATATGCGGTCATTTAAGACAGTGAAATCTAGGTTGGAGAGACAGTGCAGCAGGTAAGGGGCTTGATTTGCACATGGCCAACCCCGGTTCGTATAGGGTCCCCTAAGCACCACCAGGAGTGATCCCTGAGCATCACTGGGCATGACCCCAAAAATAAAAAGGAAAAATAAGGGGCCGGAGCGCTAGCCCAGCGGTAGGGCATTTGCCCTGCACGCAGCCAGCCTGTGCCGGCCCGGGTTCGATTCCCGGCATCCCATATGGTCCCCCGAGCACCGCCAGGAGTAATTCCTGAGTGCACAGCCAGGAGAAACCCCTGAGCATCGCCGGGTGTGACCCAAAAAAGCAAAAAAAAAATAAAATAAAATAAAAAAATAAAACAGTGACATCAACCAAAATCACAAAAATAAGTTAAAATGCAACAAAATCATTTCACTAAAGAGATTGTGGAAAGGTCATGGGCTTGCTCCAGGAGAGTTGAAATAAAAGTTGTCACTTTGTGAGCCTGGCAGCGTGTGCATGAGGGACGATGGAGTTTCTGCAGTTCTCTGCCTCTCGGTGAAGGAGCAGGAAGCATCACGAACCTCCAGGGGAGGATCAGTGAGAAGTTTGAGCCAATAGGTAAATCTGCCGCTACAGAATCCAAGGTTCATATATATATTGTGCTTTTTAATACTTTTTGGAGCTTAATGCTACCCAACAAATACAAATAAACTCAAATCTCAAAAAAAATACCCTATTGTATGTGCATGCACACACATGTGAGCACACATTTGTGTGTGGGGGGTGGCAGGTCATTGAAACCATCCCATTCTGCCTCTTTTTGAGAAATTACAGGCTTCTGATTTCTAAGACAAAACACTTCGTTATTCAACCCAGCTCCACTTCAAAATGGGCAAAAGTAATGAGACCCATCTCTTTTGAATTGTGTGATGAATAGTCATTTGGCAAAATCATCCCCGCTATAGTTATTCAAGTTCAGAAAAAATAAACTCAAAAAGACATGCCGTAAGAGCTCTGAAGTATTGATTTTGATGTGGAATACAGCTGCTCAAATTCCACTTTTTTATCGTCAATCATTCTCTGCAGAGCCCTTCTACATGGATTTTTACTGAATTTCACAGTTCAAACTATCATTTTAGTAGCTAACTGATGTTCCCCATGATTTTGTGCAGTTACCTAGAAGGGCAGTTGCTTTCTTCACAGTTCACCAGGCAATTTTTTTAGGGTAATATTTTCTTAAGGCTATTAAAGTTTCTTGAAAGAACGGGGACCCTCTCTTAATCCTTGGCTGGGTCAATCGAGGTCCTTCTCAAGGCACAGGCTCCAGCCATGAGTTAACCAATAAAACAGACTTCAATTAAACAATGTGAAGACAGCAGGAAAGTGACCAGCCCAACAGTGATTAGCTCTGCCAAATCAGGCACGGCAGAGAGCAAGAGACAGGCAAAATGGGGGTCTTATTCCCTCATTCTTCCTCCATTTACTGGCTGACATTCTCCCTCCCCACCACATGTCACCTGCAAAGTCTGTGCTCACAGAAGACTCACCCTTTGATCTCTAAATGTGATACGAGCTGATGACACACACCCAGGAGCCTTTGGGAGCGCTGCCTGCCTTTCTGGCACATAAACCTTCCAGTGATGCACTTGCCCTGCTGCAGACTCAGCCCCTGTAGTTTGGGGGACTGTGTAGCACAGGATCAAATCCAGGGCTCCTACCTGGCAAAGCCAATGTTCCACTGCTTTGAGAAATCCCTTTTCCAGTCAGTAGTTTCTTTGACGAAAGCTATCTGATGGCAGGGTACACACCTAGAGCATGGGATTTTGCTGTCACAGTCATCTTCTCACCACGGATTCCCCTTCTCAGACTAGTTTGCCAACAATCGTTGGAAACAGTAACGCTAGACTAGAACTGAGTATAGAAAGTAGGTCTAGGGATATACATGATAACCTTTCAGTGCCTGTATTTCAAACAAGAATGTGGAGAGAGAGAGAGAGAGAGAGAGAGAGAGAGAGAGAGAGAGAGAGAGAGGTAGAAAAGTGCCTACCGTAGAGGCAGATTGGGAGTGGGAGTAGGCAAACGGGGCACATTGGTGTTGGGAAATCTGCCCCGGAAGAGGAATGGGTGTTGGAACACTGTATGATTGAAACCCAATCATGAACAGCTTTGTAATGGTCAATTGCTTGGTGATTCAATAAAATAATTTTAAAAAACCTAAAAAATTAAAAACTAAATAAAAATATTTCCTGTCTCTTCCCAGGGGCCCCATATCCCTGGCCTTTTTCATTAGATCAAAGGGAAAAATCCTCTGGGTCCCATTTCCTATAGAATGTGGTACCGCATCCATTCTCTACACATGTAATTGATGTTCTACTAATCTGATGCTCATTTGTAGGCTCAACTAACCTAAGAAGAACCTGTGCTAACAAAGGGACTTCCCTGAGTACACCAACAATTTAGTGGAGACTCCTTATGATTCTGATGTGGAATAGAGAAAGTAGAATGACAAAATAATCTCAAGATTTGGAAATCTGAGCAACCAGAAAGACATTTATTAAAATGGAAAACCAGGGGAACAAGTTTTTATAGCTTATAGTGTGGAAGGCGTGCCTCAGAAAAGGGGATTGTAAAAGCTTGAAGATGGTTGTAATGCAGGAATGTGACAGTTACTTTGAGATACACCCTCTGGGATGGCTATAATCAGAAGGTGTAAAATTAAAGGGGTGGGCAAGGATGTGGAGAAATTAGAACAGTCACTTCTAACCTTCAACATTGAGGAAGTAAAATGGTATAATCACAGCAGAAAATGGTTTGGCATTTCCTTAAAGGCTTAGCAGAACTACCATAGGATCCATAACATCCACTCCAAGGTGTAAAGCCTGAGTAATGGAAAACGGTTCCTCACATACACGTTTGCATATTTATGGCAATAATAATCACAACAGCATTAAGATAGAAACAACTCAAATGTCTCCCAACAGATGAAAGGCTAAGCCTATTTTTATGGGCTATCCAGTCAATGAAGCGTTATTTAGCCATAAAAAGGAATAAAAGACAGGAAGTGTTAGAGCACAACAAACCGTCAAACATTATGTTGAATGATGGAAACCACACAAAAGGTCACAGTGATTCCATCTGTGTGAAATAGTCAGGAGGTAATCTCTGAGCACTGGCTTGTGCTCAGAAACCAATCAATTAGTAATAAATAGAACAAAGCATTCTGACTTTTGGGGTCACACCCAGCTGTACTCAAAGTTTACTCCTGGCTCTGTGCTCAGCACACTCATAGTGCCAGGCATCAAACCCAGATCCTACACATGCAAGGCAAGTGTTCTCACCAATGTACACTTTCCAAGCTGTTAATCTTTTTAAAGCTCTCAATTCACTGACACATTTTGTATCTATAATGTAATGCTGCCAACACCACCATCTAGCTATCAAACTTCTCCACTCCCCCAAGAAACAGCCCCATACCCATTAAGCAGCCAAATCACAGAACCTCTGCCTAGCCTCTGGTTCTGTGGTGACCAGATGGGATGCCACGAACCTGGGTTGACCATATGCAAAGTAAACACCTTAATCACTAAATTATCATTCCAGTCACAGTTAGTTAACTGCCAGTCTTTTGAGACCAACCAAGCAGGAAACCTAAATCAACTCAAGCAATTTATTTATTTATTTATTTATTTATTTATTTATTTATTTATTTATTTATTTTGCTTTCTGGGTCACACCAGGCAATGCTCAGGGGTTACTCCTGGCTCTGCACTCAGGAATTATTCCTGGTGGCGCTCGGGGGACCATATGGGATGCCGGGATCGAACCTGGGTCGGCACAGGCCGGCCACGTGCAAGGCAAATGCCCTACCCGCTGGACTATCGCTCCGGCCCTCAAGCAATTTAAACTGGATACTCTTGCTATCTCCCTCCAGAGACAGCATTACCTGCATCCAGATTCTGGGACTGAATGACACAGCTGTGAAGACAGCTCTCTGCGTAAAGTCTATCAGGGAAAAGAGAGGCCAAGACATAGAAGCTTCCTTCTAACTTCCTCCCATCCCCCCTGTTTGGACAATACGCTGCCTATCAAAGGATATATAAAGCTCACAGGGAGCTTAACTTGTTGACTTTTTTTCTTTCAAAGTCCTAAAAAGGGGAATTTGGTCAAACTAAAATTAGACTGCAGAGCTCTATTTACCTGCCTTAGCTCTGATCCTTTCAACTCTAGCTAATGGATTTTTTTTTTTATTTTTGGGCCATACCTAATACTCAGGACTTAGTCCTAGCTCTGCACTCAGGGATTACTCCTGGCAGGGTGCCATATGTGGTATCAGAGACTGAACCCAGTTGGGGGGTACATCAGGCAAGTACCCTATATGCTGTACTCTCAGATCTTCTTCCTCAATTATTAAGTCAACTGGTTTCTTACTTAGTGCTCTCTTGATAGCTATGCACTTGATTATTCATGTTATTTAGAAAACAGAGTGGGGAAGGTAAGTTGAAAGGAAGAAGAAACTGAAAATGGAAAATCATAGCTCTCTCATAAGGCACGATCTAGTTAATCAAGATTTGGTCCTTATTCTCTATCATGGAAGTAAAACAAAATATCTCCATATAAGTATGGGTTTATAGAATTATAAAACTATTGTTACAACACTGTAGTAAATTTGAAAAATGTAGAAGACATAGAAATTGAAACACCTATAGCCCAGAGGGAAAAATCACTATAGTGGGTGTATTCCTGGCGTTTTATACATGTCTTCAATGAAACACTGTCAGATACACTCTCCTCTCCTATACAAGATGTGGGCAAAAAGACTCCTACCCCTACTTAATCCCCCAGTGCCAATTCAGTGGAAGGCACCAAAGTATGAGCAAAAGATGCCACCATGGGGTCATTCCTCAGATCTTGTCAGAGTTCACCCCAAGACAGCGGCCAGAGGACAGTCAGTCTGCATTCCCTTGACATCTTAACAAAACTGGACACCCTGCCGTGTGGACACTTCTGTAGGCAGGGAAAGGACAGGAAAGGTCCTTTGGGCTCACAGCCAGGAGGCAGGGCAGCAGGGCCAGTGGGAAGAAGGGACTCTGGGAGGGAAGAAGCCCAAGAGGTGGGCTGAGAAACTGGTAGTCAGGAAGGCCGGGGCTCTGAGCATCAGAGACGCCATGTCGCAGGAGAGCATCAGATCAGCAGACCAGACTCGATGAGACCAAAACATGTAGAGAGGCTCAGAAGAAGACAGAACTACTTAGCAGAATGGAGAGAATCTGGCCATGGAATCTGAGTAGCAGGGTATAAATGTGTGGCTCTTAAATACGCAGGCAGTAAGTACTTATTAAATAGTTTCGGCAGTGTGGCTACACTAGATCATCTATAAAGTTGCTGCACCAGCAAAGAATCTGTGACCTCTCTCCTTATGCCACCTTTGACTCAATCTTCATCCTCTCCCCACACCCTTGACTGTTAATGAATTTTGTAATGCAAGGTCAAGTATTTGTCCTTGTTTGGTGCTATCTATCCCATAATTTGTTTCTCTGTATCTCCCAGATGATTTGTTCTTCTCCCTCTGAATGATTTCATTTAACACGATACCCTCCAGTTCTATCGACATTAGAGCAAACTATAGGATTTCATCTTTTCTTGCAGCTGTATAGTAGCCCATTGTGAATTTATACTGCAACTTCTTTATTCATTCATTACAGGCAGTGTTAATGTACTTCACTGATGTATTACTGAGTTGGTATGATTCCATTTTATTTACTGATTCTTCTTATAAACACTTTACAACAATGCAAAATATTTTTTAAATCTTTTCTTATTTCCAAAGGCAGAAGGAGAGAGTTTGATTCTGGTCCACTTGGATCAAGAAAATAAATGTCATGTGAAGGTCAGCTGACGTCCCACCATATTTCACAGAAGCAGGAATTCATGGCATAACATCTGAAACAGCACCATCATCAAAATAAAAATTACAATGAATCAATAAACATGAGAACATTCTCTCAAGCAACGAAATAAATGAGAAAAAAATCATGTTTCAGGTTTTCTATTTTCTGCTGAGCAAACTGGGAAAAAAATTGTTTTGGGGTCACACCCTGTGATACTCAGGAGTTACTCCAGACTCTGCACTCAGGATCGGAAACCATTTGGGTTTCCCAGATCTGCTACATGCCAGACACCTGCCTTACCCACTGTGTTATTGCTGTAATATTGCACTGGCCCTGCAAGTTGGCAAAAGTTTTTAACTATGATGCTGATTTGTTAACAAGGAGCCAGAGTTATGCCCAGCGGTCACACAGACCACTGTCCAAGAGTTGAAATCAGGATGACCTTTCCCTGGGCTATTTGGCCAAAGCTAGGCATGATGGCAGTACTGTGAAGCACTAAGTGTGTTCTGACAAGTCAAAATCCTGATCTCTCCCTGAAAAACAAAGACCTGATCACAGCTAATGAATTCCTAGGACTTTGAATCTTAAGTTAGGATCTACCTTCCACTTCCAAAATCCTATGTGTGGGGGGGCCCAGACAAGAGGGTCGAAGATGGATCCTGGGCTACTCCTCTGACCCCCTGCAGACAGACAGGCCACCGCAATGCCTGCAAAGCTGAGAGGTAGGGCACACTAGGACTGCAGAGGCTGCATGTAATGATCTGTGAGCCCCAACCACCCACGACCTCTTGCGATAAACATCTCCCACTAGCCCATGAGCTATGACCTACAAAGGCTGACAGTGCTCCAATCAGATCAGTGAGCCTTGACAAGAAAGATCCACTATTCCATATGTGTGTGAAGGCCAGATGGAGCCTAAAACAGATATGCTTGCTGGCACCCAGTTGAATGTTATCCCCCAAACCTAGGCCATATGGCAGAGGCTTCCCTAGCTGGCTAGCAGAAGGGCCCCGGGATTTGAAACTTGTAAATAACTTCCCAAAGGCAGAAGGAGAGAGGGATGGAGAGGGCTTGATTCTGGTCCATTTGGATCAAGAAAATAAATGTCATGGGAAAAAGTACCTGATTGACCTTTTTTTTAATGGAAAACAAAACATTTTTGTTTTAAAATAGAAGTGTCATTTTTAATGCTGGAACATCTGGTCCTTCTAAAGATTTGGCTCTTAAACTGGGTGAGAAATCCTGTCGTTTAGAAAACCATAAAGCATGCTTTTAAACCCCAGAGTCTGGGGAGTGTGTGCAGGGCAGTTCTTAGAAAAAAAAAAATGGATGTGGAAAGCCCATTTCTGGGCTAGAAAGTCCCATTTAGTAGAAACCAGTTAAACCACAATATTTCGACACGTGGGAAGAGGGAGAGTCTTCTGGGACTAAGAGAGACAGGTTAACAGGAAAACACAGGAGAGTGAGATACAGCCTGCAAGTTTTGTGTGTGGAAGGCTCAGGTTTGATTCTCAACACTGCATGGTCCACTGAGAGCCCGGGATGTGACTCAAGAAACAACGATAACACAGGCAACTTTCCCTGAGATTCTAACGTTTTCCACTGGTAATTTTATGCTGTTTCTATAAGCACCCACCATAGGAGAAATTGTCTGACACTTGAAGAAATTCAACACAGCTATATTCCAATGTGCATTTATCTTCAACCTTACCACATTGCGAACCCACTCAGTTCTTACAGGTGTAGAGAACATAGTTCCCTGGCTAGTTTCACTTTTTAAAAAATTTTTATTAGACCACCGTGAGATATACAATTACAAGGGTGTTCATAATTGGGTCTCTGTCATACAGTGTTCCGCACCCAACCCTCCACCAGTGCCCTATTCCCACCACCAATGTCCCAGCGTTCCCTCCCACCCAACCCAGCCTGCCCTTATAGCAGGCACCTTTTCTTTCTCTCTTTCTCTCTATCTCTGTCTCTGTATTTCTCTCTCTTCTGTTACACTTTGTGGCTTGCCCTACAGATATTAACGGTTTATGATATAAGTCTCTGTGAATATTCAATAGTGAGTTCTAGTGTGACATCATAATTCCCCCACCAATTTCCCCAGTTTGTTGCAAGTACAATGATCATTACAGTGTATAAATGTGAAAGATCCTGAGAAGGACCTAGTCCTAACATATATTATTATGCAAGACTCTCTGGTCTGTCCCTGGTCCAGTGCTGCTGGCTGCGAGGCTGCACACTTTCACTTAAAAAAAGCTTTACTGACTTAAACAATATATGACCAAAGGAACTTGAAATCTATTAAAAGTATATCTTAAGCCCTAAGGAGCTAATTACCACCAATTGAGAAAAACAGCCTGTTATATTAATTATGATCTTTAAAAAAAGCACACAGGGCTTACAATGAAAAAATTAGTTTACAAAGATTATATTTATAAAAAGGATAAAGGAATGCAAATGACTCTCAGTTCAACACTTAGCCGGACAAGGTGTAAGGCTGTGGCTATAGGTGCCACGAGCAATTAAAAGCTGAACAAGATAGGGCCAGAGCGATAGCCCAGCGAGTAGGGCATTTGCCTTGCATGTGGCCGGCCAGTGCCGGCCTGGGTTCGATCCCGGCATCCCATATAGTCCCCAAGCACCGCCAAGAGTGATTCCTGAGTGCAGAGCCAGGAGAAACCTCTGAGCACTGCCGGGTGTGACCCAAAAGCAAATAATAATAATAATAATAATAATAATAAATTAAAAAATTTTAAATCTGAACAAGATATATTATAATCAAGGAACTCAGGACTATTCCATTAGCTATTAAACAACCAGATACCTCTGTCATTTTCAATAAATATTCTGGGAAGAAAACATTATCAAGATATAAAATTGATCATTTCAACGAAGCCTTCCCAACTTTTCAAGAAAGCCCAGGAAATCTTTCAAATATTGCATTTTTAGCATATGCCCCTTTCTCACTGTCAGCATACGAGATAACAAAAAACCTCATAGTTTTAGAAATTAAAATGTCTCCAGAGAGATTGCCCAAGGGCTGAGCTGCATACTTTGCATGCAGGAGGCTCCGTGGGTTCAATTCCTGGCCCTGCAGGATTCTCCAAGCATCACTGGGTGTGATCCAAATTCCAAAATAAAAAGCAAGATATAAAAAAGAATCACAACAGCTTTTTGTTTTGTCTAAGGGTTGGGGGCTATTCACTTGTGTTAAGTTCTCTTTTTTCAAAAGGTGCTAGAGAGATAATATTGGGATAAGGCTATGCCTTGCATGTGACCCACCCTGTTTGATCCCTAGCATCACATAGTCCCTTGAGCTTTGCTCGGTACAGCTCTGGAAGGCCCCATGAGCTGCCAAGGTTGTGTGGGTAATCCCCAATACTGCAGGTCCAATCAGCACTGCATCCTCAAATTCTAAAATTAAACCTCTCTGTTTGGCCCAAAATCACTAACTGGGAGGGGCCCCTGAGCACCACTTGGGAGCCCCTCCTTACCCCCCCAAAATAAACAACTAAATTAAAGCAAAATAAAGCTCTATTATAAAAACACATTGGAAGATCCCAAAAGTCATAGGGACTGGCTCTTTCCCTGAAAGCTCACAAATTTGGCTTTCAGAGAAGCAAAGTGTAAAACAAGTGTGAAATTCCCTTGATTATAGCCTCTGG
This sequence comes from Cryptotis parvus, assembly GCA_021461705.1. Classification (NCBI taxonomy): domain Eukaryota; kingdom Metazoa; phylum Chordata; class Mammalia; order Eulipotyphla; family Soricidae; genus Cryptotis; species Cryptotis parvus. The sequence continues at coordinate 45,277 of JAJIBD010024929.1, read as the reverse complement.
GTTCAGCTCACTCTTCCCCAGAAAAGAACTCTGGGTTCAGCTCACTCTTCCCCAGCCCTCCCGGTCACAATCCAACAGCAGGACAGAACCCCGTCCTGGTCCCTATCTCCTCCCACCTTCTGCCTTCCTTGGATACGGTCTCACTTGTGCTCCCAGTGACCCGGCAGTGCCTTGCCAGTGCCCTGCACATGCACCTGCCCAAAATAGCTCAGCCCAGCACAGACAGCCCCTCAAGGCACTGCAGTGTCTCTGGGCCTCTGTAGCTTACAGAACATTTGCCGAAAATGGAAACATACAGAGGGTTTTAACAAATTGTAAACCAAAAAGAGTAATGTCTGATGGGAGAGCTAATGGCTTATACAGCTGGCCTGAATGCTGCCTGATCATGGAGGAGGGAGTCACATAAGGAAACGAGACTAAGTCCCCAGAAACCTCTGAATCAAGATGATGTAACTGTTTCTCCTATGATCTTCTTTCAAAGAACCTCCAAAGGCCAGGGAGATGGCTCAAAGGACTGAGTCCATGCTTTGTACATGGGAGGCCCAGGTTCGATCCAGCCCCCAACCCCAAGCAGGGCTGGGAGTGGCCCCTCCAGCCTATAACCAAGTTGGGAGCAGCCGCCCAGCAATGCTAGGTGTAGCCCCAAAACAAGAACAAAACAACAATCCCCCACAAAAAAAAATATTTCCAATTTAGAAAATAATTATGAAGACTTCCTAGTCTCCTAAGCAAAAATGTAACTGCTAATAAAATTTTTTGAGAGGTGGGGGGCACACCTGGTAGTGCTCAGGACTGACTCCTGGCTCTTATCTCATGGATGACTTCCGTGGCCATGCTGGGAAACCATACTGGGTGCCAGGAACTGAACCTGGGTCAGCTGCGGGCTAGGCAAATGCCCTGCCCACTGTACTGTTAGCAACTGTATGTTCATGAGAAACAACAGTGTTAAGAATACGAATTAAAGAAAATTCACCTTTCCAAATCAGAGAATTGGATGCTCTATGACTTCTGTCCCTTTCTCCTCTAACAGTTTTTCTCAACTTCAAGACTCTGGACACTTTGGACAGGAGCACTGTAGGAGCCACCCTGCACACTGTAAGTGGCTCAGCAGCAAGCCTGGCTGCTGCCCTCTCCATGGCCATCAGCAGAAGTCTCCAGACACTGCCATACCACCCAGGGTAGACAGATGTTGCTGGAAATGTTCCTTCTAGTGGACCATCCTCCTGGACTGTGACAGCTCTCCTGGGGGTTCCAGACATAGTGTTGGCACCTTGGAAGTGTCAGTTCCATTCACAAACCTTCCCAGCTGTCACCAGTCACTTTTCCCAAACTAGAAACAATTTCCAGCAGTTCTCACGCTGGTCCTTCCCAGAGGCATGAGCCAACCTTACAATTTCAGAACTACACAGAAATTTAAGGCAACTGCTTGCTGGCAAGTTAAGAGACTAAATGAATTCTTCATCCTTCCCTCTCAGATGGAATTTCCTTCCCTTGGTGCTGTGTTGTTTGAAAGTGACTTCTTCCCATGATTCTCTTCCAAATGTGATGGCAAAACAAAAGCCCTAAGTCAGAGACACAACTCTGTGGCCGTCAACAAACCACTTAACCTCCCAGAACCTCAGGGCCCGGGAGAGAAAATGAACTAGAAGCCGTTTATTCCAAGTTTCCACTTTCCCAATCTACCATATCTATGAACCCTGCAACAAGTCACCAGTATTTTTCCACATGAAAGAGAGTGTTTTAAACACACACACACACACACACACACACACACACACAGAGTTCTGCTGGGTAGAGCATGAACCAGTGTCGCTGCTGGTAGCATCATCACTTGCTGTGAGCTGGCTCAAAGAACACTAACACATGGCACAATAACAGCACCAGAAAGATGATCTGGGTTTGAATCCTGGAAATGCCAGGCACACTATGTGACTCCCCCAAAACACTTACCTGAGGAGATCCATGCCTTTGAAAAGCAGCAGATTATGTCACCCCCAACTATATGACTTTGGCATAAGGATTATTTGAACTGAAGGTAACTAAAATGAAGCAGTTCCCAGAAAAACTTCCTGCCTTCTAACAGCCTATAAGCACAATAAAAATTCACAAAAAAATACACATTCGTAGAATTTACAAACAAAATCCCCACCCCTCTTTCCATCCCTGGATTAGCGTCACACCTGTCCACCTGGAGGAAACCCAGTGCCTTTCCATAACACACTTCACTAGGGAGCTCATCTGTCCAGGAAGACAGGGGGGCTCGGCAGTGCCCTCCTCTGTCATTTCTCTGCTTTTCTAGTTATTTGTTTGTTTGGGGCTATACCCAGCTCTGCTCACTCCTGCCTCTACCCTCAGGGATCACTCCTGACAGGGTCAGGAGACCACAAGGGATGCTGGGCTCAAACCTGTATTGCAGTACTATCTCTCCGGCCCCCCCAGTCCTGTTATTTCACCACAAATGCACCCACAACAGGAGGATGGGCTGAAAATCCTACTTAATCCCTCACTCTACAAACCAAACCCTTTGACCCAATTTATCCAACCTCCCTAGGAACATGTCAAGTACACCTATGGCTAGCATTGTATTTCTATTGGGCCAGACTAATTCCATCTAGTTGGAACTCCAATTAAGTAAACCTTTATGTAATACTGGAAATCAGTTTCTTCAATTTTTTTTTTCTACAATCTGAATATGAATCAAAGAAAACTCACAGTCGTACAAACAAGTCAACAGACAGTATCAAATAATGACAAACACTTGGCCTTCAGAGCACAAAGCTGAAATAACTAAACAGTGGAGGAAGTGGTGGCTGAATGGAAAGGTGTACCAAAAGGGTCAAGAATGTGTGTGTGTGTGTGTGTGTGTGTGTGTGTGTAGTATGTGTGGTGTATATGTGTGGAGGGTGCTGAGGTGGGGGGGAATGTGTGATCACTGAACCTCAATACCATAAATAGCAACACCATTGCAATCATGTTACCTAAACTATAAAAAACAATTGAAAAAAATACAGAAATGACTCAGTCAAACAGGTTGATCAATCAAAAGCTGTCTTCATCAGACTCCTCCTGCAGGGTACACGAGCCAGGCATATTCCCTTTCTGGGTGTCATTTTCAAATATGCCCCAAAAAGCAAGCCAGGAATGAGACAGTGAGCTGAGAAGTCAGCCAGTGGGCCTGAAGTCCAACACCCAAAATTACTCATTGACTAGGGGCAAGTGGCTGACTCCCTTTTTGTCTCTCCTATAAATCTGCAAAATTATCAAAACAGGACTGGCCTCACAGCACTCCTGGGAAGATAAATGATACTTTGCTCATGCTGGTTCTGTGAGCATGTCAGAAACCGAACTAGCAACACACACCAGGCTGTCTCTAGCAGAGAAAGAAACGAAGGTTCATCTCCACTGAAGTGGCTTACTACAAATCACACACAGAAGCCCCAGGCACTTACAAAGAAACATCTTTTATTTAAAAAAAAAAAAAAACTTGCTGTGAGCTAGGGAGTGGCTCAAAGGACTCAACACATGCTTTATAGGCAGGAGGGCGGAGTTCAGCCAACACAGTTTCCCCATCCCCACCTGGCACAGTCAGGATCAGCCCACGAACACTGACAGGTGTGAATCAAACTCCCTCATACTACCCCACTACCTCTCCCCAAATACTCTTTGCTTCCATTCACTTTGATCCATCAAAGGACAACTGGGCAAGATGTTTTGAGCAGAAATGGGTCTAGCAACTGTCTGACTTCTCACATTAACTTGAATCATGATGCTGACGTGGCCGTGGATGTCGACCACCCGCATTGTGGAAACTGCAGTTTCCTAGTCGAGACACCTTCCTTCACTCACCGTCATCCGTGACAGCCCCGTCCGGGTCACCAGTCAGAGAGCCGCGGGGCCATGTCTAGGAAGCAGCCACTCCTAGAGGCTGTCGCTTATCTCACTGATATGCAACTGAAGTTGGGCTCTGGGAGAAGAGGGAACCAAGGATGGCATCTCTCAGTCACCTGCTGGCACACAGCAGGGTGACACACAGCCAGAGAATGTGGGTCACCAAACAAATTTCAACCCCCTTGGTGTGTGCTAATAAAGGAGATCACCTGGCAAACAGGTAACTAATATGAAACCTTAAATCTCACGGGTTTTCCTTTCCATCTTTCCAGAACACCTTCTCTCACTGGGATGAGCAAAGGCCTTATCACAGCACCCAAATCCAGCTGTATTCGGGGCTTATTCCCGGCTCTAAGCTTAGGGATTACTTACTGGCTATGCTCAGGGGCCATATGGGATGTCGGGGATAGAACCCAGGTCAGCCACAAGCAACGCAAGTGCCCTACCCACTGTACTATGTCTCTGGCTCCAGAATAAACAATCTTAGCAAGGGTAACAGTCAAAAATGCATTTAATGAGCCAAAATTAGGGGCTAGTTAAATTGAGAGTTACACCATGAATTTCAACATGCCATCAAAACTTAATGGCACACATTTAAATTTTATTCCAAGAAGAAAGAAAGGAAGAAGAAAACTACAATGATAATAGTTTATAATAACAGGTAATCACATGTGTCTCTAATAAGAAGAATGTTATGGAGTAACATGAGTTATGTTACTGAATCATTATGAATCAGTTCATAATATCCTGTGACTTTCACTATGAGCATTTTCTACTGTAAGCTGGAAACAATTCTTTCAGGATTTATTAATGTCTTAGATTTTAATTCAGCAACAAAACAGTCTTCTATATTCCCCACCCTTCCTGAAACCCCACCCCCAATCCCAACACAAAATTAACTGCTTAAATGTTCCCTTCTTATAAATCCAACTGACATCTCCATGTCTAGGCAGTCTCTAAGGCAGTCTCTAAGGCAGTCCACGGGTGAGACCTTAGGATTCAATCCCCCAACTTTCTGGCAGGTTCCCATATGGTCAATGTCAGGAATATGAAGCAGCAATTTCCTAGGGGTATAGGATGGGGTCCTCTTTACGTGAAACTAAATGGTCCATATAGGGCTGCCTGCATTACACCCAACATAGTCACGTGACCACAGCCACCCCAAGTTCCCTACAGAAATAGCTGCTGCCAACACCACAGCAAAGAAGGACTGGATATATGTGTGTGTTCCCTAATTCCAGAGCATGGATCTTTTAGGGCTGTTTGGGATTCCCAACAGTATCAGGGTTCGTTGGGTTCCCCAGTCACGCTCATGGCCAAGGACCATCCCCTCAGGCTGATGAGCAAAGAACCACGAGGACCAATTCTTTGAAAGTCCAAAGCTTTTCCTTTTCCAACTTCACTCCACACCAACTGCTACACACCCTATGCCACCACCACACAGGCCGACAGACTCACACCAACCATGTGCACTGACCGTGTGCAAATCCCCAGCGGCACCACACCACTGTGGCCCAAGACTACTGACTTGCTAAGGCAGAGCATTGCTCTTCTCCTCCTATTCTATTAAGCATTCATTTCAATATATCTAGTTTCCTTATATAAGCACAATAAAGAGATGGGCATAATAACTACATCCAAGATTAAATATATCAGGTGATCTTTCATAGGGAGATGATGTCATATGATCTAAACTATGTTCTCCATGCCAGATTGATCATCTCTATCCCCTCAGGGTCCTGTCTCCAACAATAACTTTCCCGTTCTTAGGTAAGTTTTAAGTGCTCCTCGTCAAGGCCATTCATGGCTTATCAGAACAAAGCTGATTCTGGCCTTCCTCTAATATTTTGGATCAGAGCAGGTTTTATTCTAAGAGTAGTGCCATTTTGTAGCTAGGGTGGACTCTTCTCCTGGTACCATCCTGTCCCTGGTAGAGACCCATATAGAGGATATTAAAATCAATCGGGGATCATTGAGATTTCAGTTAGAAAATATGATGGGATGTCCAGGAGCAATCAATTCAGTCTTAAACTATCTCACAAATACACTGTCCCCACTCTCCTTCTGTGTTTATAAAAGAACAAAATCTCTTATCCTAAACATATGCAAAAGGCTTATAGGAAGGAGAAAAAAACAAACCCTCATCAGCAATGTAAAAGCAGTTAGGTATGATCCAACATACCTGAGTCTTCTCCCAGCTCCTCTAGTTTCTTTCAAAATGAACCATGCAGGGGCCAGAGAAATAGAAGGGCAGGGAACTTGCCTTGCACACAGCCAATCCAGATTCAACCTCCAGCATGTGGTCACCTGAGCACCACCAGGGGTCACTCCCAAGCACAGAACCAGCAATAGCCTCTGAGAACCACTGGGTATAACCCAGACCTCCCCACGCCAAAAATAATGAACCACGCAGAGGTTTCATACAAGCTATTTAGGTACGTCAGACTCCTTTTCTTGGAGTGAACCTGTAACTCCACTTCACTGGTCATGACTTGTTGGAGGACAGGTTTAGCTATTCTGGGAGTTTTGTTGTTTTGCTCACTCCCAGCTTAATCTACTTAAATCAAGGTTCATTCTAATGAGACCTCTCTTCTATGTAAACACTGCTAGAGGGTGTGGCAGTTACAGAAGTCACCTTGATCGAATAACTTCTGACTTATACATCTACTAAGACTTCTATGTTTTCTAGATTGGGCACAGCTCCTCTTTATACCCACTGCACCCAGCGTGGGACAGTTAGAATTTACCAAGAGACTACCACCCTGGCTACGTTGAGACTATAGGAAGACTATAGGAAGGATCATACTAGTTTGCTCTAAGCAGGCGAGTGTGACCCTTTCAGTACACGAGAACAAGATACTCAGAATCACCCTGGTGCAGATAATAATAAGGACCTTGTGGGTACCATCTAGATTACATGAAGCTCATAAAGTTATGATGTATTATTTTATATCAGCCCTCTCTTTCTCCAGTGTTTTACATAAGAGATAATCTTGGTAGAAAGGATTAGACCTTGGCATAACCTTTGTTTATACCTGCAATAGGGTGTGGCATTACACTCTGTTTAGAGTTCTTTGCTGACATGCCCCTCCTGGTTGTATTACTTTGGTGTATATAAGGGGCTGACTTGAGGCCCCTTCACGCTTCACTTTTGCCTTTTTGGGCCTTTTAGCCTTCGGCTTTTGGCTCCTTGGCCTTTTGCTTTTGGCTTTTGGCTTTTTGCTCTTTGGCCTTTTACTCCTTCTGGGTAGGACTCAGCTCAGGTGAGATCCTCTCTCTCTTTGGTGGGAGACTTAGGCTCTTTTGTATGGTCTAAGTTTGGACCAGAGCTAAAGTTTGTTCATTATATTGGAGTGCTGTGGAAGAGCTTTTGTACTATTAAAAGCCTTTTTTTGGAACTGCACCGAACTTCGTGAGTTTTCATCTGTTCTCCTGGCGTCCTTGGAGGTAAAAGAGAACTTTTGTCCCAACACTGTCGGGGACCCCAGCGGCCATTCCCTGACAATGACTAATTAAAAGCTTTTCTCCCACGTGTGCCCACTAATGCAATGGATCCTCTTACTTGGATGACAGGTGGAGCAATGACCCACATACAATAAGTAAAGCCAGTCCACCTGGCTGCAGACCCTGACTGTATGTCACAACCCCCCCAATGCTTCCCCACTTTATCTCCTCCAGCACTAGGAGGAAAAGAGCCAGAACCCGTGCCCCTGGGTGCTCAGCCTTATCCCGGCCCCTGCCGACACCCCTTGCTACCCAGCCCCCAAGTCCCTGCTCCTGAGCTCTCAGCCTTCCCCTCGTCCTTGCTGACACTCCCCTCTACTAGCAGTCAAAGCCAGCAGCTACCTCCACAAAACCCTTTTTACTTGCCCCAAGCTCTCCCCCAGAAAGCCTTCCTCTGCACCCTGACCCATCTCTTCCTAAAAGACTGATACGGGACCAGAGCGACAGCTCAACCAGCAGAGGGCCAGGATTCAGTCCTCGGTTGAATGTCCCCTGATCACCAAGCTGGGAGCAGCCCCTGAACACCGCTAGGTATAGTCCAAAAACCAAGTATCTAAACCCCACCAAAAAAAAACAAAACAAAACAAAACAAAACCAGGAGACATGTTCTGAAACGAACTCACACACAGGACCTAGCTTCTCGTCACGTGTCTACATTCCTATTTCACCACTTCTGTGAACTCAGAGTGCGCCCAGTTCCAAAGGTCACTCATGCATTCCACCAGGGTTTCTGAGGTGCGGTGAGACAGAGATTTCCACTGAATGTTGAAACGCACGCCACCAAGTACACAGCAGCAGATGACACCAAAGTGACAAGTGGGTTAAGAGAAAAAAATAAGGCAAGAGGCAGATCACGATGGGGCAGATGGTGCGGCCTCATGCATGGTCAGGAGGAACCATGTGGATGGCAGTGTGAGGAACAGCGAGTAAAACGGCCCTGAAATGGGGTTGCATGGAAGAGCAGCAGACAAAAAATGGAACTGGCCCAAGAAATGAGGTCAGACCCATTGCCATAGGCAGCCAGCAGGCAAAATTAAGATAGAAACTGTTGGGGACGCCACCGGGGTCCCCGACAGTGCTGGGAAAGCGAGTTCCCTTCTACCTCCAAAGTCCAGGGCGGGGTGGGGTGGGGGTGGATGAAGACTCAGGAATCCGATGCAGTTTTAAAATGCTTTACTTATCACAGGTTCAGGCATACAAATCAGCAATAGGAAAAACCCTGTGCTTAGAATTCCCGGATAGAACCCCAGTCACGTGTAGGCCAAAATAACAGCCACCACGTGTTAAGGCCCTGTGAAGAGGAGACAAGACTCCCAAGAAGAGTGCGAGCCCACAAAGAGAGCCCAAAATGAGAGAGTGCAAGAGAGGAAGCAGCCTAGTTTTATACCTCTGCAACTTAGACCTCCCACTATTATGGGAAGCACGGAGGGTCAAATGCCCTCAGGTAATTTATCCCAGCACCTCACCTAGGCCCTTTTATATGCTAATGTTTTGAGCCAAGATCTACTTGGAAATGCCTTAATAGGGTAGAGAAGGGGGTTTTTGAGATGGCATGTCTCTGTGCCAAAGACTATACTAATGCCAGTTAAATATTTCTCCAAGCCTTCACAAGAGTCTCGTCTACTTCACGGTAGTTTTGTATTTTAGTTGCCTTTGAGTTATCAGGGAGCCATGCTTGCTTACTTGGAGGCAAACAGCATTTCTCTCTGGTCTAATTACTTAGAGATCCAACGTGGCCAGGCAAATATGCTGGTAAAAGCTAGCTAGTCCCACGATGATTGTGGTAGCATGAGAGAATATTTATACCAGCCAGTACAGAATACATGGTCAGATAAACTGCCACATTTAAACTACCCCCCTTTCTACAAAGTGAACTGCAGGAGGCAATACAGGGCAGATGCAGAGGCTTTTAGGCTTTTAGTTGTCCTGCAACAGAAACGGTCAAGATGTAGGAACCCTGGAAATTCATCTGTGCCTTATTTATTTGGGGCGAACCTGCAGGTATTAAAGGATTACTGTGGCAGGCTCAGGAGACCATATGCAGTGCCAGGGACCAAACCAGGCTGGCCACATACAAGGCAAGTGCCCTACCCACAGTACTATCTCTCTAACCCTATCCATTAGCACTTTCAACGTGCTCACTATCCAAAGATTCACTTGGGCAGGGGCCAACAGCAAAACAGGGCACCTTAAAGACAAGAAGATACAGTAGTCTGGAGCCATGACCATGAGGGAGGTGGCCAGGAAACTCTGGAGAAATGTAGAGTCAAGCTCTATGGGAGAAGAAAGAGAACTGGAGGACAAAGGAAATTATGAAAAATTTAGAAAATGGACATGTAAGGAATTAGAATGTAAATGCTGGATCAGGGGCTGAGGAAGTATTAATAATCCTGTATATTTGTTTAAAAGAATTATGCAGAGGATGGGCAAAGTTACACATCAGAAAAACATGCCAGAGTTTTCCCATTTCCACCTTTATTTTGTCAGCTGAGCAACTGGCCATGATGAGTCCAATCTCATCCAAGATGGGAAGAGGGTACCCTGGAAAGGAGGGTTTTACACTTGCCCTGACAGCTAATGTCCTTCCCAATCCATTCCTGTCATCCTGGGAGGTTGACGGGTTGACAGGAGTTTGGGGCAGTGCCCAGCACAGAGGAACAGGGAACACAGCTGCCCAAAAGAGGACCACGAGTGGGCCCCCAAAGTGGGTGCCAACATGTCATCAGGTGCCACACAGGCAGACTGTAGTACCTAGGAACACAGCCGTTGTCTTAGCAACCGTATCTTTATCCAAGGTGATAAATCACCCTGCTCTCCAGCAAATTCGGTTCATTTCTTAAACAATCAGTGTCCTGGAAATAATAGGAGAACAAGCGAATACCCACCAGTGCACTGAGAGCAAATCAATCACAGAGCTGACTCTTAAGCCCCCATGGCAGAGTGGGGTGGAGGCTGCATGCTGAAGACTGCTGCTACTGAGGCAGAGAGAGAGTGGAGGGACGGGGCTTGGAAAGAGCTGGTCTACCCCAAATTACGAAGGGGAAAATAACTGAAAAAGACTAAACACTTCCTCCATTCATGTTGATAACTCTCCTGTCTCTGCTCCATAGAACCCAACAAGTATCAATTACTTGCTTCTATTCCTGTCTGTGACTCTAATCACTGAGCTTCCTGTCAGCAAAGGCTTCGTCTATTCTCTTTCCTTCTGTGCTCCCAGACCCAGTGCCACCGAGCACTGCAGGCCTGCAATAAGGGCCTTGAATGAGGGGTTCTTCTCTATTTCTTTTTTAAAAGAAATAAAAAAATGGGAGGGGGCAAAGCAGTACTCAGGGGCTCTTCCTAGAACTGTGCCAGAGGACCATGTGGTGCTGAGGTTTGTGCCTGACTTCTTGAATTTAAAGCAGGTGCTCAGCCCATTGAGCTATCTGTCTGGTCTTCATCTAGATTTTTTTTTTTTTTTGCTTTTTTGGGTCACACCCGGCAATGCTCAGGGGTTTCTCTTGGCTCTGAACTCAGGAATTACTCCTGGTGGTGTTCAGGGGACCATATGAGATGCTAGGGGATTGAACCTGGGCCAGCATAGACAGGCCGCATGTAAGGCAAACGCCCCTACCCGCTGGGCTATCGCTCCAGCACCCCCCCCCATCTAGATTTTTAAAATGTCAGTATAGGACCGAACGATAGTCCAGTGGGTAGGGCATTTGTCTTGCATGCGGCCAGCCTGTACTGGCCCGAGTTTGATCCCTGGCATCCCATATGGTCCCCTGAGTAATTCTTGAGTGCAGAGCCAGGAGAAACCCTTGAGCATTGCCGGGTGTGACCAAAAAAAGCAAAAAATAAATAAATAAAAAGTCAATATATGTCAATATGTTTATCATTACATAAGATACATTTTATGGATTATATATCATTTGCAAGTATGTAGTAATATATGCATGAAGTTTATGAGGATAACTAGGAACATTTTCAGCAAAATTAGGACTAGGAGAGACCAAGAGTTACCATTACTATTTACCATTATTTTGGAACAATTAGGCTTTTTTTTTAAAGAGAAGATGGCCAGAGCAGTAGTACACTGGGTAGGGCATTTGCCATTTGCCTTGCAGACAGTCAACCTATCTGCAAGGATGTGCTGGTTACATCCCCAGCATCCCACATGGTCACCCCAAGCATGCCAGGAGTTATAGCCAAGTGCAGAGGGAGGAGTAAGCCCTGAGCACTATCAAATGTGGTCCCCCAAAATTAATAAATAAAATGGAAGAAGGTAAATAATACTAGATGCAGTAGACAAGATTGCATATCTGCAAAACTGAAGAAAAATCAACAATTAGCTATAACAAATAATATCAATGTTTTAAGATTTCTGGGAATAAAGTCTACCTGAAGGAAACAATGAGCACCCTATTTATGTCACCCAATCAAGTTTTTTTTTAAAAAGACATAATGAAAAGGAAATCCCATTTACAGAGGCAATAATATGGATAAAATCCTTAGCCATTGAAAGGAGCATGCAGGATCTATATACGTGAAAATGCTCCTGTGGGACACACAACTCTGATTAGTTTGCAGGAGGAATGATTGGCCATTTCTGCAGAGTGTTGCCCAGATGTCAATTCTTAAGTAATGTATAAGTGAGGCAACCTTAAGGGAGGGAGGTGGCAGCCAGGTTGTTTTTTTTTTCCTTTTTAAGTACTAGACAAGTCTGTGCCACAGACATTACAAAAGAGGTAAGATGTCTGCCTTGGGGGGGCTTAGAGATAGCACAGCAGGCAAGGTGTTTGCCTTGCACACAGCACACCAGAGTTTGATCCTTGGCAACACATATATAGTCCCCTGAGTGTCTCCAGAAGTGATCCCTGAGATCAAGGCCAGGAGTAAACCCTGAGCACAGACAGGTGTGCCTCCCACCAAAAAAAAAAAAAAAAAAAAAAGGAAAAAAGACACTTGCCCTGCATGTGACCAACCCTAGTTCAAATCCCCAGCACTGCCTGGGGTCACTCCCTGAGCATGTTGCCAGGAACAGCATGTTGCTGAGCACTGCCAGGTGTGGCCGCAACACCCATGAAAACCCTCTACATGTCCCCCTACCAAAGAACAAGATAAGCCAACTCTGAAGAACTGCCACCAGGAGGGGCTGAAAGGAAGCCGCTGCCGCATCCTGTAAGGACTTGGTTGACTGTGACCCTCACATGGCAAATGCCTCACTTGATGAATCACGGAAATGTGGTCTCCAAGGTGAATACTGCCAATTCCAAGGTCAGGCATGCCATCCAGCTTGTGGACTGGACTCCCACCAGCTTCAAGGCTGGCATCAACTCTCAACCCACCACAGCAGTGCCCAGAGGAGACAGGGCCACAGAGAGGTGGGCACTCTGCATGTGAAGTAGCATCACAGTCATTATGGAGACCTGGAGTAGCCTGGACATATCTGATCTGGTGTTTGCCAAATAGATGCTTGTACACTAGTATTGCATCAAAGGCATGGAGGAAGGGGCAGGGCTGGGGCTGGCCAGGGCACTCTGGCCTGACCACATATTAGAATGAGACCACCACCGTGGGGTTCCATTGTGTAATGGTTAGCACTCTGGACTCTGAACAAGACCACCACCAACGTTATCATTCTAGCCTATGAAAAGCTGACACATGAATGAGAAGGAAGAGATAGACCAGATAGTGAGAGAGACCCATGTACTCCAGAATGAATTTTAGGAATAGTGCCTTGGCAGGAAGAGAAAGCGGACTGTTCCACCAATGGTACTGGAAAAGAGACACCAGCAAGAAAACACGGGGGCCCTTGCTCTTGCACACTTTGTCACACCACAGAGATTCCTGAGCCAACCAAAATGTACCAGAAAAGTCTGTGCCTTTGATAACACTTGGATCAGAAGCCTGGGAACAGAGGGTCCTGAGCTAGGGCCATGGGTTCAAGTAAGGTATAACTGGTCCAGAGCAATGGACAGCAGCTCCCTTCAGATTGCATTCAGCAGACCAGAGAGTGGACAGCACTGTTCCCTGTGGAACCACCAGGAAAAGCCTGTGCAAATGTCTATGGTTAGGTCCCCATGACCACACAGAGGATGAGAGCCTGGAACAGACTTTTCCACAAAAGCAGTGTTGAAGTATGTGGTTCCTGATGTAGCCACACCAAGAATGGGCACAAAGATATATGCTTCTTAGAATAAAGCAGCTGAGAGTTTTTACATGAATGAAGACAAAGTATGAAAGAAGTATATTCAGGGTGTACATACAGTGTGTGCATATAGCACATACCAGTGTGTACCATAGCTAGAGTGTTGCTGTGAAAACAAGACTGTTTCCAAGACTGTGCGCATACCCAGAGGCCCACAGAAGGCCCACAGAAACACAAGCTGAGAAGTGAGGCAGATCCAGAGGCTGGTAACAGTGACTGCTTTGGTTAGCATAAGAGATGAACAAGATTCAAAGACCTTGTCAGAGGACCAGGAGGAGTGGTCCATAGTTGGAAGCCTGCCTCAAGTGTGGGGGGGAGAAGGCAGTTGAGACCACGACAAAAAAGAGTCAGAAATGACCACTCTGGGTAAGAACTGCATGCTGCTGTACTAGAACTGAGTGCTAAAAGTAGGTAAAATCCTGCAGTGTCTGTACTGCAACCCACAATGCACAAAAGGGGAGAGAGAGAGAGAGAGAGAGAGAGAGAGAGAAGAGATGCCTGCCATAGAGGCAGGTGGTGGAGGAGAGGGAATCTGGGGACATTGGTGGTAGGAAATGTGCACTGGTGGAGGGCTGGGTGTTGGAACATTGTACAACTAAAACCCAATTGTGAACAGCTTTGTAATGGTCTACCTCACGGGAGTTAAGAAAAAATAATTTTTTAAACCTTGAAGCCAGAGCAAACCACACATCATGCAGTTCGACATTCTCAACATCCAGACTCCATAGTTCCTCAGAGCTCCATCCAAGAAAAAACCTGATCTTCCCCTTTAAGTTTCATCAGTAAATGCTCGAGATGAGAGCCTTCTACTGAGACTATACCACCTACACGGTAAAGCCTGGCAAGCTACCCGTGTTTTATTTATTTGTTATGCCAAAGACTAGTAACAATTATGGACCTCAGTTCCATGACCTGAAGAATGGTTTCGGGCTCCTCCTGTCCCTGGAGCAAGTAGATGCCCTTGGGTTACACTTGCTTGTGACAGGACTAAAGGAGATGTTACTAGTGCCCACTCGAGCAAATCGATGAACAATGGGAAGACAGTGATACAGTGTCAACATATAGTCTGTGACAACTCTATAGATACACACAAATATTCCAAATCTGACTGTGCTTATTTACTGACCATCAACATCAACCTGTGCAAAGCAAAGCATCAACCTGTGCAACCTGCCGATCTCAAATGGTAGATTACTCCAACAAACTCAGTGCAACCAAGCACCTGCCCCACCCCCTGGTTTGGGTTCTATTTTTATTTTTGCCTTTTATTACAGTTAAGGAAGCATGTTTCCAATGGTGTGGATGCCAGAATCTTGGTGTTCATAGTTGGTCTCACCTCACCACCACTGAAGTGCCCAAGACTCGCTGGCCCATTCCCTGGGCCATACCCTGTCCACCTGTGCCCTCGCCCCAACACACACACACACAGTCTAGTGCTATCAGTTTGCACTCCAGCACTCAGAGTTTGTTACAACTGATTCTGTCTATAGGCTTGTTTTGGTACTGTCTATACCTAAACACCACAGAACTGGGACATCCAGTGCTTACCCAGCCTCTGGCTTATTTCCCTCAGCATGATGCAACGCTCTCTAGTTCTATCCAACTAGCAGCAAATTGCATGTTTTCATCTCTTCTTATGGCTGCATAATAGTTCGCTGTGTGTGTAGACCACAGCTTCTTTCTCCATTTGCCCATCATCAACATGTGGGTTGTTTCCATATCCTGGCCAGTGCACTAAGCACTGCATTAAATGTAAGTGCGTTTCTATCTTTTGGGATTAGTGATTTTGTGTTTGGGCGGTAGATGCCAAGGAGTGGAATCTCGCAGGGTGGTAGGAAGCTCTATTCTTAGTGCTCTTTTGAGACAGCTCCATACTGTTTTCCAGAGCAGATTCAGATTCTTGAGTCATCTCCATCAATATACTCTGAGCACGGAGCTTAATTCACTGTCACACTTCACAAGTTGGCCTATAAATTCTTTTTAGAATTGCAAATGAAAGGCACTCTGTAATTAAGAGTATTACTATGGTGATTTATGTGCCCAAATGTTAGTAAATTCTAAATAACATGCCTTACTGTGATAATTTCTCTGTCAGTGACAAATCATCATCTCACCTTCTCCTCTCCTGAGTGCGAGCTGAGAGATATTTATTCTTGAACAGTTACACAACAGTCAAAAAAAAAAAAGGGAAAAAATTTTCCTAATCGCTTGTCAGAAAGACAATTATCTTATGTGGAGTTAAAATTTGTAATCTAAAATGGTGTGACTTTAATTTTTCCTTCCAAAATACAGGGGGAAAATTTCTGTATAGGTTTATGATTTTCACTTAATCCCAACCAAAATACCAGTATAAATCCTGTAATGGCATGCATTACATTATAATCTCTACAATAGACTCCATAAGAAATACTGATACTAGGGATTTCTATGAAAAGTGGAGAAATACTGGGCTGGAGCGATAACACAGCACGTAGGGCTCTTGCCTTGCATGTGGCTGACTCAGGTTTGATCCCCAACATTCCATATTCATCCCCCAAGACCACTAAGAGTGATCTCTAAACACAGAGCCATGAATAAACCCTGAGCATTGTTGGGTGTGACCCCAACAAAAACAGAAGTATAGAAATATGTCTTCACAGGTGCAATTCCTAGCACAATACCCTTGCACCAGGGAGAATAACAAAGACTGGAAATGAGTCAAGGAAGAATATCCTTCAGAAGGAAACTATCAAATTCTTTTCACATGCATCAAGGTCTGATGGAAAGACAAAGGTCTTTGAATTGGTGACACTACCTGGTGCCCTCATTACAGCTGGAACAAAGTTCAAATGACTTGCGCAGTGCCATAACAACAGCATAAACCCGGACTGCACGCTTTCCATACTGTGTGCCCTCCTACTCACTAACCCAGTTACTCATTTTCTCATTTTGCTCTTGATAGCGCTCAGGGATCACTCCTGGCAGGGGTCAAGGGACCATATGAAATGACAGGTTTTGAACCCAGACCGGCTGTGTACAAGGCAAGTACCCTACCCACTGCACACCTCTCCAGTCCCATCCCACATATTCATTTCTATGTCTGTAGCTGACGTTTTCTCTGCACAGACACACAGACAGTGTGAGTATACATTAGAGCTGCACCAATTGTCTTGAATATCATATAGAACTTGGGAAGTCCAGGTAAAGTCAGGGATCGGTGGAAGACATGAGAAACGGCCAAGCCCAGAGGCATTGAGGACCATTTCTGCCCTGTCACTATGCAGAAGAAATGGGAGGGAAAAGGGTGTGCTGGGATGGCAGCACAGGTGACAAGGGTGAGTCACGAGCTCAATCTCCAACAGCGCCACACACAAGCATGTGTGTGCGTACACACACACACACAGCATCCCCATGGCACAGCCCATCAGCCTGTGTGGAGACGCCTGGTGTGTGGCCCCGAAGTGTGAATGTCCACCACCATGTGTGTATAAGCCCTGGCAAGTGCAGAAACCATGACTGCGCCATCCCCAGCTACTGCACCTATACAAAATGAGACGCGTCTCCCAAAAGGAAAGAGAAATGAAGGCAAAACCCACCTGGGGTGCTGGGGATGAAAAGGAGCAGGAAAGAGGGCACAGTGTACCCCAGATGAGACACTCCTCTGGGCTGAAACCCAGCTGCTGGCACTGTTCAGGGTGTGCCTCGGAACCAGCCTTCACCTATCCAGCTTCAGCATCCTGAGCTGCCCAGTGAACCCCACGTCACAGTATAAGGGTCCAGGAAGACATGGTCCTCTTCATAAGAGTGTCATTCCTCTTTGCATGAGGGTACACATCAATCCCCAAGTCCCAGTAAAGAACATAGCAGTGCAAGAATACCACCCACTGCCAGGGTCCAAGTTCGCCCAGCTGGAATCTCAAGACATTCATTGGGAGGTCCCCTCATCGGGAAAGGAGAAGGCTACAGCCACTTCACAGGAGCCTGCCATGCTCCCACTGGACTGAGCCAGTCTGGGCAGCCTGGCAGTGAGGACAGAGGAGGCGAGGTGCCATGCCAGCCCCCCACCAACCCAGGAGCTTGGGCATATACGCAGGGCCTTCACCCTACATCCCATGGTGAGGGGGAATGAAGGAATCATCTTAAGGGTTGGGACCCAGAAGAATTTGCCTGCTGAAGTATGTTCAAACTCCCCCAGAAATCTGGAACAGCATCTTATTTGGGAGATGATCCAACAGATGCAATTAGTAAAGATGAGCTTGTGGGGGACAGAGGTGGGCCCTTAGCCCAGTAACCAGGGGTGCTACTAGCAAGAGGAAAGGATCCTCAGTATCAAAGAACCAGAGACCCGAGGCACCCCTGCCGAGCATCACTGGAAGCTGGGAGAAGGGCCCAGAGCACACCCTCTCTCAGAGCTCCCAGAAGGAACAAACCCTCCCACACCATCGTGTTTGACTCCAGGCTCCGACCTGAGATAATACATCAGTTCGGTTTGGAGTTTTAAAGTTTGTAACTAAAACAGTTTAACTTAGGAATAAATAAACTACTTGACTAGTTTTATTCAGGAAATATGAGATAACCCCATATGAAAGACAAGAGAACCCAATGAAGGGAAAGAGAGTCATACCACACCCCTGAGCCCCGCTAAGAATGATCCCTGAATGCTAAGAGCCAGAAGTAAGCCCTGAGCATTCAGGAGCAAGCCCGAGAACTGCAGGGTGTGGCCCCAAGCAAGAAACAAAAGCATTTCCCCACGCAGTATTAAACCATTTGGTTAATATTTTACCTAACTATGCACTAAGCCTTGGAACTCTAGCATGCATTTTGCATTTACAATTCATCTTAATTCAAAGAGTTCTTCAGCCCCTTGTCAGTAGTAGGGAGCATTGCAGGCAGCGCTATTGGGCAATACATGCATGGCCTCCTCCTTGTCAACAGAGGGAGTTAGTGAGTAGAAGGGATGCTGCGCCAGCAGGAAGTTGCTCTAGGGAGGCAGACACCTGTGTTGTACCTTTCCAGACAGTGCAGGGGTGTGGAGTGGGTGTCAGGGGACAGGATAAAATGTTCTCATGGTGGGAGGGGTTGGGCTGCTGGAGGCAGTGTATGAACTACAAAGAAAGGCAAAGGAGCAGGCTGGCAGCAGTTGGGAAGTCAAAACCCCAGTGGTAAGCAGTGAATCAAGGCAGATTAACGGGCCAAGAGCTACTGATGCACAGACTCTGCCAAGCCCAGATAAAATATTAAAGACAAGGAAACTGCAGCAAGTTTTTCATCAAATTAAACATGTGCATCTAACTAATGACCCAGGATTCTGATTTCATATTCCAGGGTCAGGCATTTAAAAATGCTTTTAAGAGATGGCAGTAACCCTAGACTGTCACTGGGCTTTTTAAATGTCCTTATGGGCAAAACAAAAAAAAATTGTTACACTGTGTTGCTCTCCTAATTCTAAATTTTGGTTCACAAGTAAAATCTAAAATTCTGGAATCACTGTTCTCAATAATCTATGAACTTAGGATGTAAAAAACTGTGTATTATTATACGTATGGTTTTCTATGATATACATATACAGTAGCAATATTAACAACTTCTAAGCTTAACCTGCCATATAATCATTTCCTGTATTAAGCTTATAATTGTTTGGTTATTCCATAATGGTCTGTATAAAATTGAGCTTTTATTAATGACTGTAACACGCCCCTCCAAAATAACTCTTTTTACCCTGTCCCCTTCTCCCATCTTGTTTTTTCTGGCAACTCCAAATTCCACCCACATATTGCAGCCCTCGGGGATGGTTTCCAATGGGGAATTTCTGAGTTAGGGCAACTCACAGCTTTGTTTGTGTTTATTTCCTATGTACCACGAAGCACTGCCAACACCCCCCATTATGATGGGCTGTAATTACTTCTGGGAACCTGATAGACAAAGCAGTCTTCATTTTTGTTCGGTGAAATGCTGCCAAGGCTATCCCAGCTCCTCATGGTGGTACGTATCTCAAATTCATCTCTCCCAACCACCTGCAGAAAGAACTTTGGGTACTGACCTTTGGCATCTCAGTTCCTTACATTCTGGATGCTCACCATTTCATCTTTTTAAATTATCCTATTTTTTCCACCCACGCTATGGCATTCCATTTAATGTTTATCCTATTGCCTTTGGCTGGGCTATTTTTCTTTTTTCTTCAGATAGTCAGGCACATCTGTCTTATATACGATGATTTCCCCTGCTGCTTCAATGGTCCTAAGTTTATCTTCCCTGAGCAACTGGGTTAAAAATGCTACCTCGTTTTCTTCTGATTGTTTTATAGATAAGTACAGAGGTCTGGAGACTTAGAAGTTAATATGCTTTTTAAAACGATAGAACTTTCTGAAATGGATGAAAATTCTTCTGAGAATTTACAAGCTCAACTTGTCCACAGCAAACAAAGACAAAGCGCCAGCAAGCACCGAACCCTTCTCCCCTCAGAAAAGCTGCACTTGACATTAGGAACCCAAACTTCTCCACTCTTTCTTTCGAGCTCTTCCATACCCTACAAATCTCTCAGCCTCCAACGTTTCTACATGAATCTCAAAAAAGCTCGCTTAAAATTAATTTCCAGGGGCTGGAGAGATAATACAGTGGGTAGGGCATTTGCCTTGCATGCGGCCCACCTGGGTTCGATACCCAGCATCCTATATGCTTCCCCAAGCGCTCGAAGAGAAATTCCTGAAAACAGAGTCAGGAGTAATCCCTACATATCACCAGGTGTGATATAGAACAAAAATAAATGAAGTTTTAATAAGAAAAGTGGGTAGGAGCAATCACTTGAAATTTTCATGCAGCAAAATTAACTTTATGGAAAATCCCAACAATTTCCCCATATATGAAAAGTGAGGAGAAATAAGAAAAGTAGTACAAAGTAAAAAGCAGCATATATGCCATTACTCATAACTGCTCATGACTTATAATTATGTATCATTTGTATAATTATGTATCATATGCAGATAATTTTTGTGCATCTTTATATGTAACATTACTTTTTTTCTGCTAGAAATAAATTCATTGAAAGGCTTTCAGTGTTTACATAAAAGTGGGTATGATTTGGGGTAAATCTGACTTACTCAGAGTTTTTTTTTTGCAATATGCACTTTACATACATTATCTACTTTACATACATAATCCATTTTGCAAATATCTACTTTACATATAGTCACACGTCATTCAGCAATGTTTCATCTGTTAACAGACCCCATAAAGGATGGTGATGCCTCACTACACCATTGAGGTCTGTGTAATAACACACTGGTGTTTGCAGAGAAAATGTCACCTGATACATC
Source organism: Cryptotis parvus (assembly GCA_021461705.1). Taxonomy (NCBI): domain Eukaryota; kingdom Metazoa; phylum Chordata; class Mammalia; order Eulipotyphla; family Soricidae; genus Cryptotis; species Cryptotis parvus. The sequence continues at coordinate 24,403 of JAJIBD010024929.1, read as the reverse complement.
TTCACATACATCCGCCCTATCAAGTCACACTTGACAACTAAAGCTTTTATGCATATCCATTCCCAGCGAACATGTCTTTGTTATTTTTAAAATTTAAGACTGAAAAATTGGAAGACAAGATTTGGGCTTTGTATCAAATCACTTCTGAAGAAACATTAAACTAATTTAACTCAATCTTAATTTAAGCCACCACTCACTGAACACAACAACCCCTACTTTTTTTACATATTGATCAGGCCCCTATCCTTCTATCATCAATCTTATTTTATTTTGGAGGTGGGACAGGATTGGGCCACACCCAGTGGTGCTCAGAGATTATTTCTGGCTGTGTGTTCAGGGATCACTCCTGGTGGTGTTCAGGGAAGCCATATGTGGTGTCAGGGATCAAACCCAGGTTGGCAGCAAACAAGATAAGCACCTCACCCTTATTATCTCTTCAGGATATATCAGTAAGTCAATGAGAAATTTGTTTTGTTTTTTGGGTCATACCCGGCAATGCTCAGGGGTTACTCCTGGTGGTGCCGGGAATCAAACCAAATTGGCTGCATGCAAGGCAAATGCCCTACCCGCTGTGCTGTCGCTCCCCAGAAATTTGTTATAATAAGAGTTTTTATTTTTATTTATTTACTTGGCTTTTTGGGTCACATCCAACAATGTTCAAGAGCTACTCCTGGCTCTGCACTCAGGAATTATTCCTGGCAGTGCTGGGGGGGCCATATGGGATGCTGGGGATTAAACCTGGGTCGACTATGTGCAAGGCAAACCCACTGCCCACTGGACTATTGCTCTGGCCCTAATAAGAGTTTTTAAAATGGGGCCGGAGTGATAGCCCAGCGAGTAGGGCGTTGCCTTGCATGCAGCCGGCCCATGCCGGCCCAGGTTCAATCCCTGGCATCCCATATGGTCCCCTGAGCACCACCAGGAGTAACTCCTGAGTGCAGAGTCAGGAGAAACCCCTGAGCATTGCTGGGTGTGGCCCAAAAAGCCAAAAAAAAAGAGTTTTTAAAATGGAAAGAGGGTGCAGGGAATTGGTGGAAGGTAGTGGACACAGGTGGAAGGGAACAATGTTGAACACTTTATGCCTGAAACTGAATCATGAATAACCTTGTACTTTTAGAGTGACTACATTTTTTCTTAAGCTTTTTAAACTCTCAAATCACCCGAGCTTTGAACTCATCTTTTTCTTTTTAAAGGTTAAAGTCTTTCAAGTACTTACAGAACATAACTATCATGAGGTTTACATTAAAATGATAAGATGTTATTTTGGTTACTTTTTAAAGTCCTTATCTGTTAGATAAAACACTGAAGCATTTACTGGCAATGATAAAAAATTTAAGATTTCCTTTAAATATTCAAGCAAAAAAAAAGTAGTGAGAAGAAATAAAACATAAGAGAAGAACAGCAGGAAATGCCTGAGCTGGAGGAACAGGTACCATTACTCTATTCTGTACGGTATACAAAATTTTTTCTATAGTACGTTTCCCCCACCCCAATAAGCAAGACACTGAACTCAAGACTACACTCCTACTAACCAAGCATGATCTCTTAGGTCTATCCCAGCTCTATCCCCTTAGCTCTGCGCTCGTTCAGGGATCACACCGCATAGCTCTATTTCTTAGAGTTGACACAGTAACTCATTGTGGAGAGAGACCACCTAAGGACTTGATCAACCAAAGATCCAGGAACACTTATTTTGAAAACCAGCAGGGACTGTGAAGACTTTGTGGTTGAGAAAAGGCTTGTGGCCAGATTGCGAAGGCTGTCACAGCCCTCTGTCATGGAAATGGCACAAAGGAAGAGGTGGCTGAGCAATGGTTGCAGTCCTCAAGTCCCCAGGACCACGGAGTCCAGAAGCGAGCAAAGCCTAAGAGCAAAGCCTACCTCTCTGACTTCGTGAAGTTGGCCGGAATACTGACTCTTGGCTCTTCGGGCAGCTGCAGGCGACTTGTGATGCGTCACTGTGACAACGCCGGGGCCCCCGCAATGAGGTGTCTCTGGCTACAGGGAGACGCAGAATTGGGTGTTCCATGGGGGAAGCAATGTGAGACTTCGGCCGGGAGCTTGGAGTAGTCTAGAATAAGCAACAGGTGTCAAAACTCAACAACCAACCTGCAGAATACAACTAAGTACTGACTTCCCTTTCATCTGGACCTCGTGTTCCTTTTTTCCCCCTTTTAATTTTTTGGTGGATTTCTTTGGAGGGCCACACCTGGCAATGCTCAGGGTTTACTCTGTGCTCAAGGATCACATGGCAGAGCTTGTGGGACTACGTCAAGGAACAGGGATAGAACTCAGGTCAGCCATATGCGAGGCAAGCACTTTCCCCCACAGACTATCTCTCCAGACTGGATCTCACCCTCCACCCCCTACATTGATTTTTTTTAATTAAACATTTTATTATACCACCGTGAGATATACAATTATAACGTTGTTCATGTTTGGAGGTTTCGGTCACATAGTGTTCCAGCACCCCGCCCTCCACCAGTGTCCATTTCCCACCACCAATGTCCCCAATTCCCTCCCCCTCCCATAGCCTGCCAGGTTATTTATCTCTTTTCTCTCTCCCTTTCTCTCTCTTCCTTCTCTTACACATTGTGGGTTGCACTACATACACTTATAAGCCATCGGTGTGCATTTTTTTTGCCTGTATTTAATGCTCAGTTCTATGTTGGTATCAGCCCTTTTGACATTTATTCACACATATTCCCTTCTCTATCTTACCTAACCTCCCCCTCATTGATTTAGATGGCCAAATACTTGAGGGTGAGGGAGCTGTAATGTGATGAAAGCTCCAATCTCAAGTTGGCTTGGAGACACTATTGCCATGAACTAGCGTACTGTTTCTCCAGTCTTATGGTGGTTGTGTTACAGTCCCCGAAATGTACTCAAGACTCAAGGATGTGCCTCTGAACTTATTCGCTCCTACTCCCCAAATGTCCTTCCCCTCCTGCCGGGAACCTCCAAGTCATGAAACCTGTAAGACTCGGTGCTCTTGGCTGTGTGGAATTCCCTCCTCCTCTCCTGGTCAGTCTCTGCTCTTCTGTTCCCACTACATTGAGGGTTTTCTTTTTCATTGCCCGACAATTTTCTTAAGCACTTAAAACTGTTTGTTGAATTATATATCTCATGGTGGTATAATAAAGTTTTTTTTAAAAAAAGAAAACAATGAAAAAATGTTTGTTGCACCAATGAGTATATCAAGTCATGGCCAATTTAATCTCCATGGTAGTATAGTGCTTGTATTTCCTCCCATGGGATACAAGTAAAATTTTTAGTTTGTGATACAGATGGAATTTCAACTTCGTGGAGAAGAATTTTTGATAACTGCTATTGGAATAGCAGCCATCTTCTGGAAAACAAAGCTGGGTTCATTTCTCAGATCAGAGACCTCAAATGGATCAAAGACAAATAGAAATAAAAACTGAATAAAACATGTAGGCTTGGAGAATAGAAAAGGCTTATAAGATCAAAATCCAAAGGCCACAAAAGAAAAGCTAAACCATTTTTTGATTATCTAAAAACGGAAAATTTCTGCACAGGAAAAAGACTTAAAGAAATCACTCCTACCATCAACAAAATCAAATAATCAATGAGAAAAAATATATTCAATTACATACACAGATTAAAGTACTATTCTTGTTTGTAGTTAGGAACAGAATTATTTGGATAAGAATTACAAAATAGTGAAATCAGGGCTGGAGCGACAGTCCAGCAAGTAGGGCTTTTGCCTTGCACGTAGCCAACCCGGGTTTGATCCCCGGCATCCCATATGGCCCCCTGAACACTGCCAGGAGTAATTCCTGAGTGCAAAGCCAGGAGTATCCCCTGAGCATTTCTGGGTGTGCCCCCAAAAAGCAAAACAAAAAGAAAAAAGAGTGAAATCAGAGGAAGAACAGACTCAGAATGATCGTATACGTGGGATATAAGGAAACTTCCTAGGGCAATATTAAATGCTCAAAGGCAATATAAGTGAAAAGTGGAAGACCTGGCTTTTAGTAGGAAACTTGCCACTGGGGAGGGGCTTGAAAGGGAAGGGAAGGGAACACTAAGACAATGGATGGAAGGAAAAAGTGCCTGCCATAGAGGCAGTCTGGGGTCCAGAGAGGGGGTGGGAGGGAACTGGGGACATTAGTGGAGGGTAGTAACGAGTGATGGGATTGCTGTTGGAATATTGTATGCCTGCAACTCAATCACAAATCTTTTTAACTTAGTAACCAAAATTTTCCATTAAAAAAAGAGGATAGCAAGTAATGACTAAAATAGGACAAGATATACACAGTACATAAATGAAATAGAGGGCCAGAACAATAGTACAAAGGGTAGGGCACTTGCTTTGCATGTGGCTAACCCAGGTTCTATTTCCGGCACCCCAAGCACCACCAAGAGTAATTTTGGAGGGCAGAGCCAGGAGTAACCCCTGAGCATAGCTGGGTGTGACATTCCTCCCCACCAAAAAAAAAAAAAGAGAGAGAAATAGAGGGTCAGAGTGACAGTATAATAGTTTTGGCATTTGCTATGCACACTGCCAACATAGGTTTGATTCCTGGCATCACATATGATCCCCTGCGCACCACCATGTATAATTACTGAGTGCAGAGCCAGGAGTAACCCCTGAGCATTGCCAGGTGTGAACCCCATAAAAAGCAAAAAAGAAAAAAATAGAACTAGCCTTCAAACAAAAAATGAAAACGTGCTCAGCTGTACTCATAAATATAAATTTAAACCACATTTAAATGCCACTATTCACTCATCAGATCAGCAAACACCCACAAGTCTGAGTGTACAACTGCCAACAGACCCCGGGAAGCATATGTGTGCATGCACGTGTGCATGTAAGTGACAGCAGTTTGGTGTGTGTGTGTGCGTGTGTGTGTGTGTGTGTGTGTGTGTGTGTGTGTGGTGGGAGACTACTTACTCACCCTGGCACTCCCTATCACAGGTGCCCCTCCCCCACAGCAGTGTTGCCACCACTAGGAGAGGATTCTCCAAACTCCAGCTTCTCGTGGGGGTAGTGTAGTTGAATGAATCACCAAAAAAAAAAAAAAATGACACTAGTAAAAGATTTCTGAACAGGCAAAAGCCAAAAATGAATTAAGAACTTAACCATGTAGAGGCTGGAGAGATAGTACAGAAGTCAGGTGCTTGCCTTGCATGTAGCTGACCCTAATCCCTGGTACCACCTATGGTCTCCTAAGCCCCACCAGGAGTGATTCATGAACACAGAGCCAGGAGTGATCCCTGAGCACCACTGAGTGCGGTCCAAAAGCAAAACGAAGCAAAAGCAATCAACTGCATAATAAATCTGAGGCATTTCTGGCAGTGTTCGCCCATGCTGCATTTCTCAGACGAAACATGGAGGTGAGTGAAAACGCTGAAGCAGCCCTTCTCCACACACCCTTGTACACAGGCGAGACAGGCAGGTGCAGCAGTCACTGCAACAGGAGGTTTAATGGCAACCATCGCACATCGATTCTAGGACAAGTGAAATAACACTGGTACAACTCTGTAACACTACTAGCAGCTGGGACAGGCAACAAAGGAAGGGCTAGGAGCTAATCTGGAGAAAAATATTTCTACAGTTAAGTAAGAAATGCAAGGTACAGAACTACTACTTAGAACACGAGTTCTGAGTCAACTATAAAAAAGACAAGCACTTGTATTGTAATTTGCTTAAAATATGCTTAAAATTCTTGTTTTAAAATGGAGTGAAGCCGCACCCACACCCCACTGCTGCCACCATGTCAACGGCCTGACGCCACTGCTTCTCAATCTCTGCAGAGACAGCAAACCGACAAAAATTTCAGGTATGCAGTTGTCAGGCTGAGAACTGTGGGGTCTTCTCTGAGGGAGGCAGGCAACCTCCCTGAACCCTCTCATACTTTGGGAGACCAGCAGCCACACCCAGAGCTTACAGTCACCATTATGTAAATTAATCAGCTCAGATCCTACAGTTCCTGGAGCACATGGCCACATATGTGGCCGTGTGACACCTCCAAATTCCACAACACTGGCATATCAGTAGGACACCAAATTGGATAGGAAAGTCACATAGAAGCCACCTAAGCTCAGTAAGCAAAAACAACAAATTAGAAGGTACATCTAATAGCAATCAGCTTGGTAAACCCTCAAAGACAATGATCTTCATGGTGAGATATAACAATTTTCACAAATTTTCTTTTACTAAACTAGTTTTGATAACTACATTTGCCATTCAGTTCTAATAAGGAATAAGAAATGAATTATTTTGTGCCAGTCTAGGAGGCAGATGGGGGAAGGTGATGTTGGGAAATAAAGTCATGGTAGAGGGAAGGTCACTCTTGTGGTGGGACTGGTATTGGAACAATGAGTGTCCCCAAACAATGGCATTATGAACAACTTTGTAAACCATAGTGTTTAAATTTTTAAAAATAGATTATTTTTTTAAAAAAATTTTAAATGGATGACAGTACAGTGAGTAAGGGACTTGCCTTGCAGTCAGGCAAAACAAGTTTGACTCCTAGCATCATATTCTACCCCCAGCCCTGCCAGGAGTGATCCCTAGGCATAAAGCCAGGAGCAAGCCCTGAACACTGCCAGGTGTGGACCCAAACAAGGAAATAAGTAAAACACAGAAACACTCTAGAACAGTGTTTTCCAACTTATGGTCATAAGGCCTCCTTGTATGCCCCCAGCATATTCCAAGAGGGCTACAGGTAAAAACTACATGTATGGAAGGGCACAGCATGAACGTAGGGGGGCAAAAGAGTAGCAGAAGGAGTACATGAAAGTAGGGAGGGAGCCATGGCCAGTAAGTGGTTGAGGAGTACTTGAGACACTAATTAAATGGCTGCTTACCTATGGAGAAGCCAGCTGAGAGAGGTTAAGAACAGAGGGATATTTTCCACGAGCCAGAGTTTCCTACTCTTCTCTTTGAATCAGGTGAATGTACAGCCAATTCAAATGTTTTAAATGTCACACAAAATTTACATCCCAAATGTTCCTATACTTCCTTTCTGCTTGAGAAACAGCAGTCAGAAGATATATCGGATTCATGCTAATTCCCTATTTCAATTTCTAAATATTTAGTAATTCCTACTATGTGCCAAGGAGAAGACTTACTATGTAGGTCAAGGAGAGATAAGAGACCTACCAGTCTTTCATCACAGACATTTATAGTCCTGCTGGAAATTTAAGACACACACACACACACATACTCACTCACACACATACACACACACTCTCACAGACTAAGGAAGAGCTTAACAAGATGCTAACTTGAAAATATAGCTAGATGGGCCAGAGAGATACTACAGTGGGTAAGGCATTGTCTTGCACATGGCTGACCTGGGTTTGATCCCCAGCATTCCATATGGTTCCCGAGCACAACCTGGAATAATTCCTAAGTACAGAACCAGAAGTAACCTCTGAGAATCACCAGGTGTGACCCAAAAAGCCCAAAAAGGAAAAACAAATGAAAATATAGCCAGAATGCCAGTCATCAGAAAGAGAAAGATCCCCCCAGAGCTGACTTTGTCTCAGAAGGCTGTTCTGAGGAGAAATGACAGCAGTATTTAAAGCACCCCAGAAAGTCAGGACAGAGGAATAGATCCTTGACTCATGCAACAGGGCTCCTAAAACTTAATGTGAATAAGCCACAATTTTACAAATTTTCAAGGATCTGTGGAGTGGGTGGGAATCAGAAGAGAAATCAGAATTGTGCACGAGCCTGTGATACCACAGGAGCTTGGAAAGGTCCTCTGGATTTGAACTTCAAAGTGATTAACTGCAAAACAGATAAAATTGGGAAACCATGCATTGCTTTGAAATAACCTTTGGAAGAGGTTATTAAAAAAAACATTGTGGATTTTTAATTGTGTACAACTCAATTACAATCAAATACAATGACATTCAGATTCAGTCTTTTCCATTGGGGTGTTTTCCCTAGAGTACAGAGTGGGTGGAAATGAAGCCATTTCCTGAGGGAGAACAGAGAGAGCAATGCACTGAGGAGCAGATTCGGGCTCCTCCAAGGGCAGAGAGAGCCCCAGTACACACACCGCAGCCTTATGTATGAAAGCATGAAAGTACACATCTCAAGAGGGAAGATGTGAGCGACACATGTGCTCAGGAACCACATGTACTCGGCCATATGGGCACATGCAGCACATGGGCTCAGACACTATACGTGCTTCCTTAACTTTTTAACAGTAAAGTTGCCTGAGCAGGGCTGAGCATTCACCAGGTTAAAAGAGTAAATTCTCTGCATGCAAGAGCCCCAAGTTCAATCCCCAGCACTGCACAATGTCCAATAAATAAAATTAAGAGTCTACTGAAACGCATTTTGATTGAGGACTTACTCAACCCCAAGAAAAGGCAGATTTTTTCATTAGATTTTTGAAGCCAAGCCAAGATTCTCAGGTAAAACTTGAGGGAGTTATTTAAACTTTCTTTTAAGCATAAATTTCCTAATCCTTGGGGGAGGGAGGCGGGGGAAGAATAAATATTGACCCTTAAAAGCCATCACAAAGATTAAATTAGATCAGGGACATAAAATGCTTAGCGTAGTGCCCAATGCATAGCCCTGAATGGCCAAAGTTAATTTCTTTCCTCGCATCACTTAAAACTTGATCCATTAAGGCTTTATTGACTTTTTCAATGTTCCAAAGTTACTTAGCACAAATCAGAAGTAGTCATTTTCTCTGGAATCCAAGTGGGGCTGAAGCCCAAAATATAATGACTTACTAAAGAGCTGACATGGTCAGCGCCTGCATGCTGAGGCAGAGGGGAAACACTTTGAGTCCGAGTAGAATAAGAAGTTCGAGAGCGCAGAGCAGATGACAGGTCTGGCACAGGTCTTGCCTGGAGCAGCGGCACCCTCAATGGCCAGAAATCAAGACGTTCTCCCAGGAGTCACACTATCTGGCTGTGGGTATTTAACCCCTACGATCACTGCTTAATAGCAGTCTTTTCAATTCACAAGCAGCAAATCTGAGTTGGAAAACCTTTACGATTCCATGAACTGTAAGATTCTCGTGGTTTATTAACTCCCTGGTCTCCTCTTAAGCCTGGGGAGAGGGGCGGAATGTTCACTCTTGGAAAAGCTTGTAAGTATCAGAACCAAAGACACCCCCTATTAACAAGCTGCTTTTTTTCTAAAATGGAACCAAGTATGTCAAGGTCTTGTTTTAAGACTATGTTCAGATGTATTAAAAAATAACACATGCGTCCTTGTTACTAACTTAGAACATTATCAGCATTTTACAGAAAACATGGTATGTTTTTGCTCCAAATATTTATTTCAGTGGGACAACTAGAAATGCCAAGTGTGCCATCTGTGGGAGAAAAGAGTCTGAGTCAAGGGTATTAGGGTTTTTTCCTATTTCTCTCTCTCCCTCCCTCCCTCCCTCTCTCTCTCTCTCTCTCTCTCTCTCTCTGTTTTAGGGACCATGCCCAGTGTGTGGAAGGGCTAATCCTGGCTTGGTGTTCAAAGTGCTGGGCATGGAATCCAGGCTCCAGTACGCAAAGCAGGGACCGGGTAAGTTTCTATTAAGAAACATTAAGAGAAATCCTTTACCCCAGAGAATCATCCCTGGTGTCCCCACAAATACCTGTTTGATGAGAGTGCACCGGCCAGTTCCAAAGAGGAGAAAGTGGCAACAGTATCACCAAGGGTTGACATGCAGATTCTGGCCAAGTATTTGACAGTAATCGTGTCTATGGTATTTACCAACCTCTTGTTTTTTTCCTACATCCTTCATTGGATTCCTCAATGTCTTAAGGTTGCCAATAATGGAGCTAGAAAAACAGTCCAGGAGTACTGTACTGTCTGCAGGAGAGCTTTTCCTGCAGATAGTCAACCTTGCTTCAATCACAGGAACGACATAAAGTCCCCCATGTATGGCCAGGTATGAGCCCCGAGCACAGAGCAGGAGGAAGCTTTTAGTCTGCCAGGTGTAGTCCCCCAAGAAAGGCTGCTAAGAAGGGCCATACACACTGTGTCTGCTGATCCAAAGTGGCATGAAGGAAAGGCATGCTGGGAAAGGGAGGGAGGCACTCACAAGATGTCCAGCCAGAAGAACCGGGTCAACCTAAAGTGAAGAGCTAAGTCAGGGAAGCTGAGAGCAGAAGCAATAGATTATCTAGAGACTTCCAGACCATACTGATGTCTGTATCATACAGAAAAGTAACAAGAGGATCTAATCCACCAAGACAGAGTGGGCAACAGTTAGGAGCACTTTCCCTATCAGCAGTGCGTGTTCAGATCTGGGCTCCAGGGGGACCAGTATGACAATTATAGTTGGAAATGATCATGTGTAAAGGGATAGATTTCAGCATCTGTGTTGCAAACCATAATCCCAAAGAAGAGAGAGCGAGAGGGAGAGAGAGTGAGAGAGTGAGCAAGCAAGAGAGACAGAGTCTGCTATAGAGGCAGGCAGGGTGGGGGTTGAGGGAAACTGGGGACATTGGTGGTGGGAAACGCACACTGGTAAAGTTTGGGTGTTGGGACATTATTTGTCTGAAACCAAACCATGAACAACTTTGTAACTGTATATTCACTGTGATTCAATTAAAAAAAAAAAGAAATAAAATAAAACAGATATATAAAAATAAATAAAATAAAACAAATATAAAAATATCTGGGCTCTACAGCTCAGGAGCTGTGTGACTGAGTAAAATCATGTATTTTAATTTGTATACTACTGCCCCTGTATCAAGACTGATAGAGAATAAAATTAGAGGCAGTGAAGCACATGCCACCTCAAGGTAGGAAAGCACGCATTACATGACAATAAATCTTTATTATTAAGTGAATAGAATGAGGACTTCACACTCAGTGACCATGAATGGCTATGAATGAATGAGTGCATATGAGAGCTATGAGTGACCATGAATGGCTACGCTGATGCGCCGGAGTCAAATGCATTCACCTAATAGGTTGCATCCGCAGGCCCCACAGCAGACAGCACCTTACACTTTAACATTTTTTTTACGAAAAGCAATCACTAAATACTTTTTTAAAAAAAAGAGGTTGCTTCAGGGAAAAGTATGTTTAAAACGTACTTTTCAGAGAAAAATACATTTAAGAGATGATTTTATCATTTCAAAACCCACCTGCACTCTAACAGGTGATTATTTTTGGTATCCCTGGATACCAAAAAATAAATCAGATAATTAATCAATTGTCCATTGATATTTGGGCTTCAAATTTGAATCGCAAATTAAAAGGTCATCAGTTGGTCCTAAAATAAACCCTTAACACATTTTAAGGGGTTTTAAAATGTTTAAAACCTCATGTAACAGCTCAGTAAAAGGTCATGACTTTAGCAACACCACTACTAGATATATGTTGTAATAAGCAACATAAAGTAAGTTAATTTGTGTCTGCTTAGGGAGCAGGCTGGGGGGGCAAGGAGAACCACAGTCTTTGGTGGCAGTAAGGGCCCGGAAGAGATCCAGACCCACCCACTTCAGACCCACAGCTGTGCTGCTCGGCTGGCCCCATGTGGAAGCAACCCATGGAGCTGACCTCCCGGTAAGGAGCTCGGCCATCCCTGGCCGAGCCCAACATTGCTCCTTGGGTTTGCTCTCATGAGCAGGGGAGAGACCATAGGCCCTGCCCTTTCCTCCACCTCCATGCCAGTTGCCCCGGAATAGAGAGACCCACCCACGCCAGACTCACATGTCCCTTGGTGCATGACCACTTTGTGGCGCGCAATATTTTTATAGGATACTGAATTTTGCATAAGGTTCTTCCCAATTTCTTTCACATTTATACATAGTAAACAGTTATAGACATGTTTTAACTGATACTAGTAAGCCTGGCAAGAAGCCAGAGCAAACCACACATCATGCAGTTCGTCATTCTCAACATCCAGACTCCATAGTTCCTCAGAGCTCCATCCAAGAGAAAACCTGATCTTCCCCCTTTAAGTTTCATCAGTAAATGCTCTGGTTGACAGCCTTCTACTGAGACTATACCACCTACACAGTAAAGCCTGGCAAGCTACCATGTTTTATTTACTTTTCATGCCGAAGACTAGTAACTATTATGGACCTCAGCTCCATAACCTGAAGAATGGTTTTGGGCTCCTCCTGTCTCTGTAGCAAGTAGATGCCCTTGGGTTGCACTTGCTTGTGACAGGACTAATGGAGATGTTACTAGTGCCCACTCGAGCAAATTGATGAACGATGGGAAGACAGTGATACAGTGAAGGGCACATTGGTGGTGGGACTGGGTGTTGGAATACTGAATACCTGAAACAACTCTATTGTGAACACCTTTGTAAACCATGCTGTTTAAATAAAGTCTAAAAAATTTTAAATGCTTTTTAAGTTTTCACTTGATTTAGAGGAAGCTAAATTTTAAAGCTGAAAAGGAGTAAGGTGAAATGACTATATAAACCATTTCCACCATAATTTTTTTTCTGGTGGAAAAAGTTGCTGAGAGTCAATAAATTCTAACAGCAAACAAATGACATTTAATTTGTGCATGATTTCCTCACTTCCTTGAATGTTTTATAGTGAAAAAATAGAAGACACTGTATTTTAGAACAAAATAGCTCAAGGGAGGCAGGAAAAAAAATGAACCAGCCTGGGTATGTATATTGAAAACAAATTTAAACAACTAAAATAATTTCATTAGATTCCTTCTCCCTGAAAAATATTTTCCTCCTCCAAAAACTAAATTAATGTACAAAAAATTGTGACTCATTCTGTTGCTTTCAAATATACATATATTCTAGTATCAACAACAAGGGGGTGGAGGGAATTACCATTTCTGAAATAGTACATCAAGACCTTAAAATTATTCGAATTTAGTGTTCTTAGCAGTTGATACATGAATAAAATGTTTCTAATGCATAATTTCCAATAGTTTGCTTAACACCTTCATATTTGCCCTTTCATTTACCCTTGTGTCTTATTTTTAATATTCTGTTAAGTTAGTATTTTTTTGGGGGAGGGGACCACACCCATTAGTGCTCAGAAGTTATTCCAGGCTCTGTGCTTACGGGTAATCCCTGGTGGTATTAGGAGACTTTATGTGGCACCAGTGCTGGGAGAACTGGGATCAGCTACATGAAAAACAAAGTCTTGGTACTATCACCCCAGCCATTTTAAATATTCTCTCACCTAAAGCTTAAAACAAACATAGCACAAAACTAAGATATTTAACAGGCATTTGCTAAATTTATTCCCATTATTAATTTTACAAAATTTTACTCAGCTTGTTCAACTTTTTTCAATTCCCACCTAAAAACAGAAAGAGGAGTTTCAACTTTAAATAAGCAGGCAGAGAAAATTTCATCACAGTCATCTACACATTATCTTAACATTTCCACTAACCTTATACCAGTGTCCTTTTAATACACGTGCACACAAGCAAACACGTGCAAACAGGCATGAAAGAAAAAGAGCGGCAGTTAGACGGCTCTTGAGCCTGCTTCTAGATACACCATCCCCAACCCATAATTGTACGAGCAAATGCCAGATCTTTGACAAATCATATACACACATTTTCATTTCCTGCAAATGGAAGAAAAACAACATTTTTAGCTTGATTTTCCCCCCAACATTTTCAGCACCCAAATAAATCCTGCTGACTCCTCTCTAGCAGCTAATTCAGCAGCTCCAGAATCCCAAATTCATCATCTGGCCCAGACCGCCTCGGTTGAGCATTAAGGTCCCCACGGGGTTAAACACCTGTCTCAAGCACTTGGCTCCTTTACCACATAGTGCTTTTCTGGTTCCTCACCATCTCCAGAAGTGGCCAACCTGGATTTCAAAGTCTTCCATACATCCACCCCTCATTTCTGCACTTCCCCCACACCATATCTTCAGGACTTTGTGATTCTTTCGTTTGCTTTCTTCTGAAAGCATGGGGATTCCCTCTTTGAGCTGGTCCACTACAATTCTATCTTTTCATTGCTGTAGAATAGAACATTAACGATTTTAACATGATTCACTTTCCTCAAAATAGCCCTGCTCATGGAGCCAGAGAAATAGCACGGTGTGTAGGGCACCTGCCTTGTATGCAGCCGACCTAGGTTCAATCCCTGGCACCCCAAATGCACCCCTCAAGCCTATCAGTAGTGAACCTGTAAGAGTAGGAAATTTGTGGAAATGTCAGGCTACTTCAGCAAGAACTGATACAGATAAAATGTGGACTATGCATGCAATAAGACAGAATGCATGCTTCAGTTATAAGTAATGACTTAGAGGTATGTATAGTAACAAAACTGGAAACATTGCTGAGATATAAAACTGTAAAAAATAAAAAGGACACAGCTGTGTAACAATACCAGTTATATAAATTTAAAATACATGCATAGACTTGTATATTCAAGATATTGATATTAAAAGGGATAATGGGAATGAGAATTGATTTTTTAAAAGGAAAACAGTTAAGAGTTTAAAAAAATTAAAGAGGTCTTACTTGGACTGATGGATTTTTCCATAATCCAATATTGATGATAATCACTTAATATAATTATATCTATGGTAGTTAGATACTAAGTGATAGGAACTCTTCAATTTTATGTACACATATACATTATATTCAACCCTCTTTATAATCCCATGAGGTAGGTAGTATAATCTATGTTTCATTTCACAGATAAGGAAAATGAGGCACAAAGACCGGGCCTTTTCCCCAGGTCATACAGGTAGTAAATAACTGGGTTGGGATTTCAATCCATGCAAGCAGGCTCCTGAGTCTGTGTTCTTAGCCCTTATTCTGCACTGCCGGCTCCTGAGTCTGTGTTCTTAGCCCTTATTCTGCACTGCCTTCTAGAGGTGACTCATCTGAAGTCTGAAAGATCCACAACTGAGGATGAAATGATAGTACAGAGGCTAGGGAACTTGCCTTGCACACGGTCAAACTGAGTTCAAAACCAGCCAGAGCTATTGCTGAGCACAGAACCAGAAGTCAGTCATGGGCACCACTGAATATGGCCCCAAACAAACAAAAAAAGACCCACAACTCTCTGTGAATACAGTTATCAGCACTTGAAGGTAAAGTTTCTTTATAATACCATAATGACATACTGTATTCTAATCCTCCAAGACCCTATAAACTCATTATAGCTAAAATTCACAGCACTAACTTTTTAATTCTGAAATGTTTTTAATCAGATATTCAGTAATATAGGTAGTGTTTGTTGGGATCTGCAGCAAATTGGGAGAAGCCAAAACTAAATCAGAGACCTCAAAGACAAGCCACACAAAATTATCAATAATAAAGAGTTAATAGGAAAAGAGATTTTTCATAAAGAAAATTTAAGACATGTCACAGACAACAGCAAGAAGATTTTAGGAATCAAGAATTATAGGAATTCATCTACTCTGGGAGGCCAAAAATACGCAGCGGAAACACCATCCCTACTTTTACTACTTTTATATTCATAGCAGTATTATTCACAATAGCCAGAATCTGGAAGCAACCAGAGTGCCCGAGAATCGATGACTGGATAAAGAAGCTTTGGTACATCTACACAATGGAATACTATGCAGCTGTTAGGAAAAATGAAGTTATGAAATTTGCCTATAAATGGATGAACATGAAGAAGATGAGTGAAATTAGCCAGAAGGAGAGAGACAGATATAGAATGACTGTATTTATTTGCATGGCATAAATATATATGTATATATTATAATACCAATATCCAAGATCAAGTGAAACATGTATCAGGAGGTTTTGTCAAAGGTGGAAATTATCACAAACGTGTGGGAGTCAGAGGCTAGGTAAGACAGAAAATGAACAGTGTGCTAACAATTGTCGAGGGTACTAATACTAACCTAGAACTGAGCATTAAATACAGGCAAAAAGATACACATGACAACCCTTTAATGTATGTTCTGTAATCCATAGTCTGGAAGGGAAGGAAAAAAGAGAGAGAAAGGGAAAGAAATAAAGAACCTGCCATGGAGGAGCCTGGGGAGGGGGAGGGAACTGGGGACGTTGGTGGTGGGAGATGGGTGCTGGTGGAGGGATGGGTGCTGGAACACTGTATGACCAAAACCCAAATATGAACATCCTTGTAATTGTATATCTCACGGTGTTATAATAAAATACTTATTAGAAAAAGAATTATAGGAATTCCAGAAGTAAAGGAAAAAGAAAAAAGGCACAAGATGTCTGTGAGAGGGAAAATAGCTGAGAGGGCCGGAGCGATAGCCCAGCGGGTAGGGCGTTTGCCTTGCATGCAGCTGGCCTATGTCAACCTGGGTTCGATCCTCAGCATCCCATATGGTCCCCTGAGCACCGCCAGGAGTAATTCCTGAGTGCAGAGCCAGGAGTAACCCCTGAGCGTCACCAGGTGTGACCCAAAAAGAAAAACGAAAAAGAAAATAGCTGAGAACTTCCCCAACATGATGGAGCTTGCACACTGATCCAGGAGGCCCAAAGAGTGCCAAGCAAAATAAACGCAAACAGAACCCACCTCCCACGCTTGATTTTCCACAAACAGTATCAACTAACACCCATTACTCAGATGATCCCACAAACATCAGAGCATCTACACGGGCCAGACGCTGCTCATGGCAGGAGCTGTAATGAACAAAACCAATCTCGAGCCTCACAGAAGCAGCATCCTGACGACTTAAGAGAACCAAACAAACAAATCAGCAAAATATAAAGTGTCTTAGCAAAGAGAATAATATAACAGCAACAGAGAAAGGTGAGACAGCTGTCCAGGTTTAGACTCATGGCCAGGAAAACCTTCAGCAGATGGTGGTACTTGATTTAAAGACCTGAATAAAGAGTGAGCCAAGGGAAAACTGCATGTTAGCTAGAAACTAACCTAGCTAAGAGCGGGGAAGTGAGGCCACCCACCTCTCAGGGTGTGGGGGACCCTGATGTTTTTCTGCAAGAAGGACAGCGTGGGCAGCATGGCAGGTGGCCCAGCACTGAGCAGTCTAAGCTAAAGCCAGCAAGGTAATGGGCTGGAAAGAGGAGCTCCTGAATCAGACATTACAGACAATTTGCTGGGCAAGCGAGAGTACCTGGCATTACTCAGGACTGGTACAGACACTCCGAAGGATAAGCCAATTAGAACAATGGTTCCAATAAGCATCTCTCCTCAGGGCTACATTCAGGTATTAAATTGCGATTTGCATACAATTTACATATGCCTACATGATACACAGCTTCTCTGAAGACCCTGTCAGAGTAAACATGTACTTCCAGTGCCCTGAAGGTGGGCATTTCATGATTGAGTCTATTCTCTCGACTTCTCACGTCTCAATATAATCGACCCAGAAGATATTTTATGCCAGGAATGAATCACAAAACAAAAGACTGCACACACCAAGAAATCCTATAAGCAATCACTCCACAACAGGGCTGGTAAAAAGGAATCTTATTTCATGTTTAAACTTCCGTCACCCACCAGTGGGTCAAACCAGCCATGGGGGATGAAAAGTCCAATGCAATTTTAAGACCGAAGCACATTTGATTTCAAGAAGCACATTTGATTTCCTCCCAATCAATAACTAATCCCTGACAGGCGCCCTCCTGCCTACTTAGAGGCAATCATTATCTCCTTCCCAAATGCTCAGGCACCAAGCGTGAGGCTCAGAAGGGCACTCCTACTTGGTTTTCAAAATGTTTCACACTCTAAAATCTTAATCACACCACCACTCACCTGGCCTCAGCAGTACACAGACACCAGCAGCATCTGTGAAATAAATTCCCTCAATTACTTATTCCAAGCCTGGGCCTCCCGCAGAGGTTGAGACAGAAATGCAAGATTGACCAATAACTTGGAAATCTGGCTAGACGGCACCCCAATAACCTATAAAGGGGCAACGGCCATAGAAGCCTGCAGGAATTTTAAAAACTTCGAGAGCCCATTAGGAAATTTGGGCTTTGATGAGGAAGCCAGTAATGCTTCATGGCTGCCTTCCTCTTTTCTGCCGCACCTTTAAAACATATGTAGCACATGCAAAAGGCTTATCACACACCAACGTAATTCCTCTCTAGGCATATCTCACCAAAGCGTGGGTTCACCAGTTTATGCTAGCACTAGGCTAGGTTTATTTTTAAAAACTACAGAAATTTTAGAGTGTCTTACATGTTTAAAAATCGTGAATCTAGACAGCACTTAGCGAGTATACAGGAGCCAATAATACAGGTTTGTTTCCCGCCCCCACCCCTCCAATTAACTTCAGGTTCACAAAGGGAGGGAAAAGCGAATAGCAAATTTCACTTTTACCAAAGAATTTAAGACAGAGAATCAGGGCTAGGGGTATAGGTCAAATTGCACAGCATTAGCCTGGCATGTGTGAGGCTCTGAGTTAGATCCCAGCTCCGCATGCCCCAAGAGCAGTGTCCCTCACCCCTCAAGAATACAGGCAGGGGCCCGAGAGATAGCCCAGCGGGTAGGGTGTTTGTCTTGCATGCAATCCCCGGCATCCCATATGGTCCTCCGAGCACCGCCAGGAGTAATTCCTGAGTGCAGAGCCAGGAGAAATCCCTAAGCATTGACAGGTGTGACCCATGACCCAAAGAAAGAAGGAAGGAAGGAAGGAAGGAAGGAAGGAAGGAAGGAAGGAAGGAAGGAAGGAAGGAAGGAAGGAAGGAAGGAAGGAAGGAAGGAAGGAAGGAAGGAAGGAAGGAAGGAAGGAAGGAAGGAAGGAAGGAAGGAAGGAAGGAAGGAAGGAAGGGAAGGAAGGAAGGAAGGAAAGGAAGGAAGGAAGGAAGGAAGGAAGGAAGGAAGGAAGGAAGGAAGGAAGGAAGGAAGGAAAGGAAGGAAGGAAGGAAGGAAGGAAGGAAGGAAGGAAGGAAGGAAGGAAGGAAGGAAGGAAGGAAGGAAGAAAGGAAGGAAGGAAGGAAGGAAGGAAGGAAGGAAGGAAGGAAGGAAGGAAGGAAGGAAGGAAGGAAGGAAGGAAGGAAGGAAGGAAGGAAGGAAGGAAGGAAGGAAGGAAGGAAGGAAGGAAAGGAAGGAAGGAAGGAAGGAAGGAAGGAAGGAAGGAAGGAAGGAAGGAAGGAAGGAAAGGAAGGAAGGAAGGAAGGGAAGGAAGGAAGGAAGGAAGGAAGGAAGGAAGGAAGGAATACAGGTAATCATTAGAAGTATAAATAACACACAGAACTTTGAAGAACCTGGTTCCCTAAATGATTATCTGGCAAAGCTGGGGGTAATAAGAGTCCCCTAAAAATGAGCTTATCCTTTTAGGGAGTGTGTAGAGAGGCATCCATCAGAGGCAATATTAGGAGAGGTGTAGGTCATTTCATAGACAAGGACATTTGTGCTGCCCCATCTCAGAGTATCAGGGCACAGAGCGAAAGGCTCTCATGTCCTAGATTAACCTACTGATTAGATTTCCCTCCACTGGGGCCAGAGCAATAGCACAGCCAGGGTTTGATCCTTGGCATCCCATATCGTCCCCTGAGCACCACCAGAAGTAATTCCTGAGTGCAGAGCCAGGCGTGACCCCTGAACATTACCAGGTGTGATCCAAAAAGGCAAAAAAAAAAAGTAAGAAAATAGATTTCCCTCCACTTTCCTGAGAGATACTGAGAGAAGCTGACAGCTTGTGGCTTCAGCCTCTCTCTCTGCTGATGTCTGCACCCCTCTGGCCCCACCTGCTGGACCAGGGGATCTACAAAAAATCAAGAGATGGATCTAGTCTTTACTCTGCATCTGCTGATATACTATGCTGACTACATAGGGTTTTTTGGGAGTTGAGGCTTGAAACTAGGAGACCATATCTCAGGGCCTACTCCTGGCTCTGTGCTCAGGGATCACTGTTAAAAGCGTTCAAGGGACCCTATGTGGTTCTGGGTATCAAATCCAGGTCAGCTGTGTGCAAGGCAAGTGCCCTACCTGCTGAACTAGCTCTCCAGCCCACTGACTGCTTACACTGATAAAATGTCTATAGGGGCCGAGCAAAGCACTGTGGGTAGGGCATATGCCTGTACAAGACCAACCCAGGTTCAATCCCCCAGCACCCCAAATGGGACCCTGAAACTGACAGGATCCTGAACTTAGTCAGGAGTTAGCCCTGGGCACCATTGGGTGTAGCTCCAAAAAAGCAAAAAGAAAATCCCATGTACATATGATAAAGAATCACCTTTATGAAACCATACTGCATAATATGAAACCATACTCTGCCCGCCACCCCAGCAGAGCCTCTCAAGAAGCCAGAGGAACCCCCACACCATGAGGGGCCACCATTTTCCACATCTGGACTCCCCACTCGTCAGCGCTCCACCCAGCAGACTAGCTGATCACAAGCCTGGCTCATCAATAAATGCTCGAGATTAGTTAGAGGTGACTACAAGAGTATCCTACCCACACGGCAGAGCCCAGCAAGCTACCCGTGTCATATTTGATATGCCAAATACCAGTAACAATTATAGACCTCATTCCCATGACCTGATGGAATGGTTTGAGGCTCTTTATGTTTCTGGAGCAAGCAGATGCCCTTGGGCTACACCAGCATGTGACAGGACATATGGAGAAGTTACTGGTGCCCGCTTGAGCAAATTGATGATCAACAGAAAGACAAGTGATACAAGTGATACGCATAATTTGAAAAGTAATAGTCTAAGTGCATTGCCTTTTTAAACGCTGATGTTCTATTAGTTTTGGGGCATACTAACAACACCATGACTAGGAAACCATAAAAATGTTGAAGGATTCTATGTGAGTTTATTCTACTATGACCAAAGCCAAAACAGAGAATTATAGGTGAGATGTTACAGACAGGCTTTCTGCAAAGCCAGATGATGCATTTTCTCCCAGAAGACTCAAGCTTGCTGGAAGGACTGTGGACATGGTGCATAAGGCTCGTAAGTTAAAAACTGCACACATGCTTAAGGTTTGTGTATATTACCTTGGCTTTCACCAAGTGTTTTGGATTAAGAAACTAGGTTTCCATATCACCAGCTAAGAGGATTTCTCCTGGAGTCAGTCCTAGAATTATAGAACCTGGAAGTATCTTGTTGTCCAATGTGTAAACTGCAATGAAGCAGTTTCCATAAATTTCACCAGTGCAAATACTGTCTCAGCAAAGAGCTCCTGGGCTCAGTACAGAGATGGGGTATTTCCTGGCTTACAGGTACCTATTCCTGGGAGGTCAGTGTTATGCCAGAGTCCAAGGACATAGAGAAATTGTCTGACTATGGAGAGAAATAAAGACGCAGCGGTGCTGGGCATTGCAGAACCACGAGAGCTCGTTTTAGACTCAAAGTGCTTCTGAGCCTCTCTGGATATCACCATCATCTCGGACTGAGCCCATGAAGGGAGAAAAATTAAACTCTTATCACTCCTTGCATGATAGTACATGAGAGATTGTTCCTCATTTTTCCCTGTCTCCGGAGACTCTGCTACCTGTTGGAGTCCAAATTATTCATTTTAAAGAGGATTTGGTCTTTTATTAAAATCTAATTGGATTCCTACTGCTTTAACAGCCATGGTGGTTTAACACCAGAGGATCAACTGACGTTAATTCCATCAAAATGAATAATGGAAGATTAACAAAAGAAAGAGAGGTTAAGGCGCCTGGGATAGTTACACAACCTTCACAGGGAACCAAGCTGAGAAAACTCCCCATGATCAGCAACCCTCCATTTTGGCATTCCTAAAGCTTTGAGAAAAAGTAAAAATGGCTCCTACCCTTCAGCCTATCCTTAGTACCAGCAACCAGAGTTGCCTGGATGTCAGTACCCCAGGTCTCAGCTGTGCTATTTACCTCCTCTTTCTGACTTGGGACTATTCCTTAGAAGCCAATCCAGCCAGTCAATGAGAACTTACTCTCAACACAGGCAGAAGAGCAAACCTGGAAGGCCAAAAGGAGTGTGGACAGGTATACAGCACAACCTGAGCAACGGGGAAGCAGAGAAGGGAGTCCAGAAATGCAATACTTCGCCCTCCACTCTTGAACTTACATCTCAGGATGGACTAAGAGATAATGCTGCTGACAAGAGAACTAGAAAATAAGAAAATGAGGCAACATCAAGTTAAGAATATTTTTATATGGTGAACGTAACTAGAACAAAATCCAAAAGGCGACCTACTAATCAGGACATCCTTTGCAAATCATGCCTCTGACACAAGGCTTACTATGGAAAAGACATTTTAAAAACTCACAACCTGCAATATGAAACATCCCACTGGAAAAAATAAGTAAATGATCTTAATAGATAATGCTCCAAAGACGTGCTGATGGCCTACCAACATGAGGGGGAGCTCAAGATCACAAATTATTAAGGAAATGCATATCAAAGTCACAGCAAAACAGCACCTCCCACCTACAAGAATAGATCATATCAAAATGACTGGAAACAACAAATGTTACAAGGATGTCTGAGAGAAAGGGAAAGCACCATTGACAGGAATGTAACTTCTATTGACAATTAAATGGACACTATTCTAAATATATATACATATAAATGCATACATATCTGTCTATACATACAGATAGAAGGAACTACCATGTGATCCAACAGTACTACACCACAATATTCACTTGCATGACTAGTATCACTTGTCTTCCCGTTGTTCATTGATTTGCTCCAGCGGGCACCAAGTAATATCTCCATACGTCCTGTCATGTGCTAGTGTAGCCCAAGGGCATCTGCTAGCTCCAGGAACACAAAGAGCCTCTGACCATTCCTTCAGGTCATGGGAATAAGATCAATATTTGTTACTGGTTTTGGCATATCAAATATGACACGGGTAGCTTGCCAGGCTCTGCCATGCGGATGGTATACTCTCAGTAGTAGGCTCTCATCTCATGCATTTATGATGAACTGCAATGGGGAGAGATCGACTTTTTTCTTGGTGGAGCTCTGATGAGCTGTGAAGTCCAGATGTTGAAAATGGCAGCCCTCGTGGTGTGGGGGATCCTCTGGCATCTTGTGAGGCTATACATATATATATATATATATATATATATATATATATACATATATGCAATATATATATTGCTTTTTGGGCCACACCTCAGCAATGCTCAGGGGTTTCTCCTGGCTCTGCACTCAGGAATCACTCCTGGCGGTGCTCGGGGGGACCATATGAGATGCCGGGATCGAACCCGGGCCAGCATGGGCCGGCTGCGTGCAAGGCAACGCCCCTACCTGCTGGGCTATCACTCCAGCCCCGCAAGGCTATCTATATTGGGATGGCAGGCCAGGGCTAGAACTCACCTTCCCTCCCGGGCACCTCATGATCAGCTGAGCACTGGAAGAGCTGGTAGCAGCTCTGCCCTGTGTGTCTGAGTCTCTGGATCACTAGAGACCACAATATTACCCTTTGCATTTGTCTATAATTCCAAAGGATCTGAAGCTACTAATATTCAGATGATGGCTGGCAACCCTACATTCATAGCAGCATTATCCACAGTCACCAAAACATAAAATCAGCCTAAATGCCCATGGATGAATGGCTGGGTGAAGAAGTTGTGGCACATACATCGATGGAATGTGACCCATCTACTTAATAAGAAAAAAACCAATTGATACTGGTGGAGGGATTAGTGCTGAATTATTGTATGCCCAAAAATGCAAATATAAGTAACTTGGTAAATCATGGCTCTCCAATTAAAAAAAAAGACAAAAAAAGAGGGGCTAGAGAGATACAGTGGGTAAGGTGTTTGTCTTGCACACAGCTGACCTGAGTTTGATCCTTGCAATACATATAGCTCCCTGATCACTGCCAGGAGTGATACCAGAGCACAGAACTAGGATTTTCCGTGAGCACAGAACCAGGAATAAACCCTGAGCATGTCTGGGAGCAGCCCAGAAACAAACAAAAAGATAAAAATGAGTCTTCTGAGACCACCTAGGTGGAACTTGAGGAAATGATGCCAAGCAAAGTCAGTCAGTAAGTGAAAGACAATCACCAGATGGTTTCACTTATCTGTGAATTTAAATAACTAAAGCAAATGAGCTGGCTAGATCCAATAAAAGTGACTCACAGACCATGGAAACAGTGGTTAACAGAGGGGAAGGGGATTAGGGAGGTGGGGGAAAGAGCTCATTTTGATAGTGTTTTGGCACTGGAGCTTGGTGGTGGGTGTAACAAGGCTTATACACAAAAAAAAACGTGAAACTGTGATCCCAAAATGTTGCCGTACTGTAAACTAATGACAAAATCAATGAAATCTGATCAGAAATAATTCCACCTTTTGGACATGGGGTGGAGATTTTGGAAACACATTCTATATGGTTTCTGGAAATTCCACCTTTCGTACATGGGGTAGAGATTTCTGAAGCACATTGTATATGGTTTCTGGGAGTGACTGGGTATTCAACTTAATTGCCCACAAAGGGAGCCAGGACTATTGTGTGTCTCTTGGATGTCTGTCTTGTGTCATGTTTCACTTCTCACAGACTCTCTCCTCCATTTGCTTTTGGGATTTTCTTAGCCTCTGCTTTCTGGGGAATCTGAGCTAAAACAGTTAATTACGAACTATTTCGCCG